>SJYR01001590.1:57483-201230 GCA_006410655.1 Kobus ellipsiprymnus | reverse complement strand
ATTGATGACAACTTTAAAAAAATCATTTTAATTTTCTACAAAGCAGATTAAATAAATAGTAGATTTCATACTGTGGTCAACAGAACGTTAGTTCAATCAACATTTATATGTATCTTAAATTTTAAAAGACCAGATCTTCAAACTCTATAAACACTTAAAGAACATTAAGATGAGTTATCAATCTGCACTCACTTTTTGGAGGGGAATCTGGCAATGTAAAAGATAAAAACTTCTTAAAACGTTTAGATCATGAAGCCCAGAAATTCCTCTTCAAATGTTTTATATATATACATGCACACACAGAAAAAAAATTTAAAACACATTCAAATGACATTCAAAATGCCAGGGATAAAGAAGGTCCTTTCACACTGACAAAGGGGTCAATTCATCAAGAAGACATAACAATCCTAATTTTTTAAACAATCCTAAATGAGTTTTTAAAATTTATTAATTTATTTACTTTGGCTGTGCCCCCTTGTCTTGCAGGTTCTTAGTTCCCCGACCAGGGACTGAGCCCTCAGTCTCAGCAATGAAAGTACAGACTCCCAACTGGACTGCCAGGGAATTTCCAGCAATCATAAATGTTAATGGGTCTAATAACAGGATCTTCAAAATCCATGAAGCAAAAACCGATGGAACTACTAGGAGGAAAAAGACAAGTCCACAAGTGTGACCAGAGATTTAAACATCTCTCTGTTTCAGTAACTGATAAAAACAAGTAGACAAAAATGAAATAATAAATAACAAGTAGACAAAATCGATTAGGATACAGATTTGACCAAAGCTACTAACCATCAATGCACCTAATTGATATCAAAGTGAAAGTGAGTCTCTGAGTCATGTCTGACTCTTTGCAACCCCATGGACTACACAGTCCATGGAATTCTCCAGGCCAGAACACTGGAGAGGGTAGCCTTTCTCTTCTCCAGGGGATCTTCCCAACCCAGGGATCAAATCCAGGTCTTCTGCATTGCGGGCGGATTCTTTACCAGCTAAGCTGCAAGGGAAGCCCACCTAACTGGTGTGCCTGTCACCTAAATGACACTGTATCCAACATCAACAGAAAACACATTCTTTCCTAGTGCGTATAGAGGACTCATCATGATAAAGATATCCTGGACCATGAAACAAATCTCAATAAATTTAAAGGGTTCAATTTAAACAGGGTATTTTTGTTTACAATTAAAAACTAAATTAGACATCAGTAACAGATATCTTGAAAACCTCAAAGAAAGGAAAACTAGGAAGTACTGTGAATTAAAATGAAAATAAGACATATCAGAATTTAAGGGATATCGGTAAAAAAGTATTTGAGGGAAATTTTATACCACTAAGTACTTATGTTAGAAAAAAGTCTTAAACTTTCTACCCTGAACATCCAAAAAAAAAAAAAAAAACAAAGTAAATTAAACTGAAAATAAGCAGAAAAACAGAAAGAAACATCAGAGCAGAATTCAATCAAACAGAAAGCAAAACACAACGGAGAAAATAAGTGAATACAAAAACCAGTTCTAAATAATCCATAAAGCTGGGTAGTCTGCAGCTGCTCACTCAGTCGTGTCTGACTCTGTGACCCCGTGGACTATGGCCCACCAGCTCCTCTGTCCATGGGCTTCTCTGTGCAAGAATACTGGAGTGGGTTGCCATTTCCTTCTCCAGGGGATCTTCCCCACCCAGGGATCGAACCCACGGTTCTCACACCTCCTGCACTGGCAGGCAGGTTCTTTACCACTATTGCCACCTGGGAAGCCTAGCCATAATAATTAGGAAATAAAAGATAGAAAATACAAATTACCAATCACAAATAACAGAGGTGACTGAAGAATCACTGCAGGCTCTAAAAGTATTAGAAAGAAAATAAAATATTATGAAACTATTCATGCCCACAAACTCAACAGTTTCGATGAAATGGACAAACGTCTTAAAAGACATAAACTATCAAAGCTCACTCCATAAGAAGTACTTAATCTGAGAAACAGCTATCCCACGTCTGTTAGAGAAAATAAATTTGTAAACACCCTGCCGATAAGAAAACTCTAGACCCAGATGACTCACTGATAAATTCTACCAAACAATTAAAGAGAAATACTACCAATTCTATGCAAATCCTTCCAAAAAATATGAGGGAATACTTTCTAAGTCATTATTTGATATCAGCATTTATCTTAGTCTTAATACCAAAATTAAAGACAAAAAGACTGATATTACTCATGAATGTGGATGCAACTATTCTACATAAAGTGTTAGCAACTGGAATTCGGTAAGATAAATAAAAGGATAATACATCATGACTAAGTTGGGTTTATCACAGAAATTATTGTTTTTTTAGTCGCTAAGTCATGCTCGATTCTTTTGTGACCCCATGGACTGTAGCCCACCAGATTCTACTGTCCATGGGATTTTCCTGGCAAGAATACTGGAATGGGCTGCCGTTTCCTCCTTCAGGGGATCTTCCCAACCCAGGGGCTGAACCCACATTTCCTGCATCGGCAGGCAAGATTCTTTACCGCTGAGCCACCAAGGAAGCTCATCACAGAACCGTAACTGCCTTAATATTAAAATAAAATTAATGCAACCCACAACCACCACCACCACCATTCTAGCAAACTAAAGAAGAAAAACTGGAAGATCACCTCAATAGACAATTTAGAGGAGAAAGGATAGTTTTTCCCACAAATGGTACTGAAGCAACGGGATATCCACATTCAAAAGTGAACTCAGATCCATACTCTATATCTTATACAACAACTAAGTTAAAATAGATCATAGACCTACGTGTAAAACTTAAAACTATAAAACTCTGGAAGAAAACAAAATCTTTGTGACTTTGCATTAGGCAAAAGTACAGTCCATAGCAACGAATAAATAAACGCAACATCATCAAAATTTTTAAATGCTCTTTGAAGGACACTTTGAAGGGAATAAAAAGACAAGCCACAAAGGTAGGAAGAAAACATTTGCAAAGCAGATATCTAAGGATCTATATCCAAAATAACAAGATTTGGCAAGGATATAAAGGAAATGGAACTCTTGTATATCATAAGTGGGAATGTAAAGAAACACAGCCACTCTGGAAAGAAGCTTGTCAGTTTCCCCAAAAGTTAAATATATACCTATCATAAGACTGAGGCACTATACTCTTAGGATTCACCCAAAAGAAATGAAAGCCTCAGTGCTCGGTTGTGTCTGATTCTTTGTGACCCCATGGACTGCAGCCTGCCAGGCTCCTCTGTGCCTGGAATTTTCCAGGCAAGACTACTGAACTGAATTGCCATTTCCTTCTCCAGGAGATCTTCCCACCCAGGGATCACACACCAGTTTCCTGTATCCCTGCACACTGGCAGGAGGATTCTTTACCACTGGCGCCGCCTGGGAAGCCTAAGTTCACTCAGCAGATTCATACACAAAGGTGTTTAGTAGCTTTATTTGTAACAGCCAAGAGCAACAAAGAATGCAAGTATCTACTAACAGGTAAATGGATAAAAGAAGAAATTTGTGGTATATCCATAAAAAGCAACACCAGTTAGCATCAAGAAGGAATGGACAATTGGAGCTTGCCACAACATAGGTGAATCTTGAATTATACCAAGTGAAAGAACCCAGATTTTATTTTTTTTTTACTTTTTTGGCCATGCAGATGTGGGATCCTAGTTCCCCGACCAGGGATGGAACCAGGGCCCCCTGTGTTGGAAGAGCCGAGTCTCACCCTCTGGACCACCAGGGAAGTCCAAGAACCCAGATTTTTAAAAGTACATGCTGTATAATTCCATTTATTTGAAATTACAGGAAATGTCAATTAATGTATAGTGACAGAAAGCAAGCCAAGTGGTTTGCCCAAGGATGAGGGAATGAGAAGAGAAAAGTGAGAAAGAGGGGAATTCAAAGGAACCCCTGATGGCAGGTTCACCATCCGGACTTTGCTGAAGTACATGCATATCAAACTTGTCAAAATATATTCTATGAATATATGCAGTTTATTGTACATCAATTATACTTCAATAAAAATGCTTAGCAAAACAGATGCAAAAATATATTTACAGACTGTGCTCCCCCTACATTTCATTTTTTACTGAATAAATTTCACTTGGAACATAAGATACGTGGAAGGCGTACAGTGTGTTATTTTGATCATTCATATATTGTGATGTGATAACCAATGTAGCAGTATTTATCACATTACCTTATTATAGTCCACTGTTGCTGTCTACAGTCGTTACACTGTGCATTACATCTCTGTGGCCTGTTTACTGCCCATTACAGGTCTGTCCCCTTTAACATCAGTCTCATCCTTCCACCATGCCCTTGCAGCCACTATTCTATCTTACATACAATGTACGATGCTGCAGAACACAGCACTCGGGAAGAAAAGCTGTTCTCTTGCTTCCTCTCTCTCCCCTTCATCCCCTATACTCAAAGAAGAAAAACAAAACGAATTACACCAGACTAAATAAAGAAAAAGAAGACGCAATCAAAACGCAAAGCTCTGGTTTTGTTTCAAAGCGGGATCAAGCAGGAAGGAGTGATAAAGGAAACTGTTCATCTGTCAGAGAATGAAAGTTAAAGGGTTCTGAAAAGAAAGAGGGGTGGGGGGGGGGAATGAGATCGCTTAGAAATCCCATACAGAGTGTTTCATTTCCAATAAAAATGAATTTGTATCTAAATATCTTCATACTACTTACATCATTGCTGTATGTCTAGCCAAGCAATGTGGCATGAAAAAATAAGAATTAAATATTGGGTTTTTTTAGGTTTTTTTTTGTTTTGTTTTGTTTTTTTTAATTTTGGCTGCTCTGGGTCTTCCTTGTGGCTCATGGGCTATTTCCTATGGCACACGGGCTCAGTAATCACTGTTCATGGGCTTGGTAGCCCTGCAGCATGTGGGATCCCAGTTCCCTGACCAGAGATTAAATCCAAGTCGCCTGCATTGGAAGGCGGATTTTTGACCACTAGACCACCACGGAAGTGTCTTAAGTATTGTTAACACTGGGGAAGCAGTAATAAAAATGACAAGATTCCCATATACAACGCATTACATTGGGTCATTACATCAGTCAGCTTCTCATCCAACGTGAGACATTTCGGACACCTGGGGGCAGGGGAGGCCCTCTCATTGTCCCAGCATTTTGGGAATTACTGGAAATCCCTGGAGGGGGAAATGGCAACCCACTCCAGGATGCTTCTGTGGAGAATCCCACGGACAGAGGAGCCTGGCGGGCTACAGTCCAAGGGGTTGCAAAGAATTGGACACCACTGAACACACATGCATGATACAGTTTGTCTTTTCTATTTGGTCCCTTTTTTAAAGTCCTTATCTTTTCTGAGACACACTCAAATATTTATAAGTGCAGCAGTATGATGGTTTAGAAAATCTCTAAAGTATTATCGCCAAAATGTGGCAGTAGGGACACTGATGAAACAAGAAGTGTCGAATGTTGAGAACTGAAGAAGCAGGATACTGGGGCGATGAGAAGTCATCATATTCATCTTCCTGCCTATTTGTTTGAAAATTTTAAAATAAAAAATACATCCTAACAGTTGACTCTAATGTGCTTGTTGGAACCCAAATAGCATTTCCCTGAAAAATAATCCTGTGTGTTGGTTCAAAAGAACTCACGCTGGGGAGGCAGTGCCATTTGACTGCCAGAGAAAAATCAAAGTCCCCAGCAGACCCACAGCCGAGGAGCCGCAGCTATGACTATTTCCCATTCCTTTGCTCCACGTACTTGTCCCTCCTCTAACCTCCAGCTTTGTGATCATTCAGTTCCTTTACTTTTTCAAGAAAGGTGAATGCTCATAGAAATGCTGAACCTTCTTTGAACTCTATAGCAAAAATGTGAAACTCAAAGTTCACCTTTAAAAAACATCTCAACAATTAAACTTTTCAAATAGCTTTGTATCTTTGTATCATTATCGTTAAGTGTTTAACTTCATAGGGTTTACATTTAAATTAAGGTATCTTCACTTTAGCCTACAACACAAAGAGAAGATTCAATGAATGTAATAAATAGCCTTCTTCCTCACTGTTTCAGAGCATTTAATTCCGAAAACTCACATCTGCATTTCAGAACCCAAGTCTCTTCCAGTTCTCTTTAGTTGCAATTGATCTGTCAGCTGATGGCCACTGACTATGGACCCCACTCCCTGGAGCATCACATTAGGCACCTCATAGCTTATACTTTCACATAAACTGACTTTTGAGCTGCACATGCAGAGACAGCATCGGCTGTGTGTTAGACACCCAGTCTGCTCTTCCCCCGCTACCAAGAGACGCTCACCTCAAATACTGTTTCAGGGCACTTGTTATTGTCTTCACTTCCCAATCTATGGAATTCTCCAGGTCTACTTCATTGCAGGTCTTCACATCTAGTGAGCAAGCAAGGAAGAAACAAATATTAAAACCTGCCATTCAGAGGCCCTCCTGACTGGCTGACAATGCTTAGATTCTTAAACAGCCAAACCACAAATACTGAATTCTGTGGTTTCCTATAAAAACATTACATGTAATTTCTTATCATATTACAAGCCATGTTCTATTCTCAGACATTTCTAGCACTTCAGAAAATCTGTAGTGGAGATCAAAGTAAAAGGGTAAGGGTTGAGCTAGGAGTACGGAAGATCTTAAAAAAGCATTTCAGTATTCACAACTGCAAAGCATTTCAGTATTTACAACTGCAAAGCATAGATCGCTCTTACAACTACTGTTATAAGATACTACTCAGCAGCCATGGCTTATAGCATGTGACATACGAAGTGCCTATATATTTGAACTTGCTGCAGGTGGCATTATTGTTATCACACTGTGTTATGACAGGGGAAACAGCACCCTTAATGTTAAAATCACTATGAGAAGATCAACAACTCAGTGGAGAAGAAGGAAGCTAAGCCTGGTCCCACACTTTTAAGGTTTGCACTCATCATACTATCTCTCCAAAGACTAATACATGATCAACCAAAACAGAAATATGATGGCACATAAACTTAAAAAGTCTTTTATGAGTAATCTTTCCTATTAACATGACAATTTATACTCTCATCCAGGAGGTATTTATTAGAAGCCACTACAAAACATTTCTGACATTCATGCTAAATTGGTATTCTTTGTCCTAAAATTAATTAATAATGTCTTTCTTCCAAAAGCCCTTTCAAATACCTAGTAAGCTCTGAAGAAGACATAAAACACGCACTAAAAAAAGAACAAGAAGAGTTGAAGGAGAAGAGGCAGGAGAGGGAGGAGGGGATGGAATGTACAGTTGATTTTGAAAAGGAAAAAGTCAGTTCTGAAATTAAAAAAAAAAAAAGGATGGTGGGAAAAGCAAGCATTCTGAATGTGGTGGCATCTCTGAGCCTTGGAAGGCTGTGACCCAGTAGCAGGGAAGAGAGGGCATCAGGGATCACACACCTAGGCTTAAGTCCCGCTGCAAACCTGACCAGCTTCATCACTCCAAGTCAGTTCTAACCTATCTGAACTTCAGCTCTTCCTGTGCACAATGGAGGTGACATAAACGCTCTATTGAGAGCATCAAAGTCAATCAGGGCTGTATACAGACTTCCATGAATCATTAAATGTGCAGGTAATCACCACAGCTGAGTCACCAAAAAGTATAAGCATTCTACCCAAATAGAGAAGCAGTAAATGGGCTATGATGAATGACATCAGTCAATCAACAGAAACTGCTTTGAGTTTCTACACTCTGACCATGCAAAGGAGAAAATAAGAGATTTGTGAAAGAGACTTATTTCTCCCTCATTCCAGAATGTTTCAATGAAGACTCCCCAAAAAACTAGTTGTCTCAGAGTTTTTTTTCCTTCACTGTACTATATTTGTTTAAATATGCAAGGAAACACTTTGTTGGCATACCCTTTTCAAATTAAAGCTCAAAAAAGAAAATCCTGTTCAAACGGAACAGTGCATTAAGTCACGCATGCCCCTTAAAAGAGAAAGGATGCATGACAACACAGTGCTATCCTCAAATTTTTCGAAGTAAAACAGGAAGTGATGGTTATTTCACAGCTACAACATCAGATATGTGAAGTCAATTACTCAAAAGTCTAGAGACTTTTTAAAGCACTTCAACAGCTCTTGATTACAGCAACTGACAGCAAGATGCAATAAACTGCAACAATGGCAATTGACACTGATTACATTTTGATCGGTTCCTACAATTCAGAACTCATTTGTTACTGCACTTGTCAGACAAGCCACAGATACATTCAAGAAATCAAATTAAGCACCCTGATTAAAGGTGCAATCCTTTATAACGAGGACTAAATAATTCTGCTCTAAAGCCTTTGCCAACCAATTACTGCAGTAACTGAATATTCTCTCTCTCATTAAATCAATTATTTAAATCTCATACAAGTCAGATAACATTTTCAATCAACTTGCTACCAGCAAATCACCATTTTAAAATCCAGGAGGTTTCTAAAGGAAATCTTTCACTTTCAGCTTTTGACAATTATTCTATATTTTGAGAATCATAGTCTTTCTATGGGAAAATAAGCCACCTTTTGCATTTATGGAATAAAAAGGAGCTGTCACAATAGAAACCAATGACTATATGGTGTCCATGGTATTACTCCTCCATTAAATTTTCACTGTTTTCAGATAACTCAATCATCCATCCCTAGCAGCTCTTGACAATCTGTGGATGCACTGGGACCAGATAAATTTGTTAGTGACTTATTTGGGATTCAAAGTTAAAAATGCATTTAGAGGGTTCAATTAGAATATACGCTCTACCATAAATAAGGTAGAAATTCTGTTTCTTCTCTGGCCAAGGAATATTATACCACATGGATTAGTTTAAAACCTACACTAGTGAGCAGAGACACAAACAGGTGACTTTTTATTTGGATAGATGTTTCATAATTACATAACCAGTGGTCATTTTTCTTTTAGAAACTGGAAACTTTCAGCCCAGCCTGAAGTGCTGACATCTTACTGGATACTGACTTGGGTCCTAAAGTACTTGAAGATGCACAGTGACAGAATGAGTTTTGAGAATATTCTTTATAATCCAAAACCAGAATCTTTTTCAGCTCCATTAGTTTGCTTTTCCCCTCAATCTATGTGAAAAGTTGTCCTACAAACAAAGGAAACAACATAATAGGTTTATGGTAAAAACAACTCTAAATCCGTTTGATTCCTGGCTTTCTGTGGTTCTGTGTCTTAATAAAATCATCCAGCTGTTTCTGCAAATTAAATTTAGAAACAGACAGAAGATTCACCAGCACACACAAGCTACCACTGAATTTTCCCAGCACTGCTCCGACGCTCTCACTCCACAGTGCAGAAGGAAGCACACGGGACAGCTGTAACTCAGCTCAGTTCCGACCTCCCAATAACGACTGCAGCTCATCTGTTACATTCTCACCCCACTTACTAAAGCACCATGACTCACCCAAAGACACCTCATCTGCCGTTTCTCCTTGCCTTTCCCAACTGCCTCAAGTTTCTCATAAAAACACACAAACAAACCAAAACAACTTCTAACAGACTATGTGTGCCCTCTATTACAGAAAAAAGAGGAGGAAGAAGAAGGAAAAGAAAAACACATGTAAGGGGAAGGCAGGCACTGAGGCATGTGTTTATGGACGCTTAAGAAGCATGGTCCGAAGGAACGCTGGGAGGCTGCTGCAAAATTCGGCAGCCCGCAAACTTCTGCCCCAGGGATGGAGCCGGGGATGGAGAATGATCAAGACAGACAACTCTCCTCACTAGGGGGGAAGGCAGCTTCCCCCCCACAGCTCACCTGGAGAAGTAAAACAATGTGTCTGTTTAGAGGGCCTTCTATGGTCACCTGCCATGAGGATTTCATGGGTGGTGGAGAGAGGAGAAGGAAGGGGAGGGGCAGACAGGAATAGGGAGGGGAGGATGCAGAGGAAAGGAAGAGGGGAAGGAAGAGGGGGAGGAGGAAGAAGAGAAAATATTTCCCTCTGTTGCAATCTTAAATGTGAAGAGTGCAAACATACCCAAGAGAGACAAGCAGAGAAATACATGCAGGATATTAAGCATGCACCCTTCTCTTAGAAATCACCACAAACGTTTAACACAGGAATATTCAAAAAGTGCAGAAAATATTTTAAACACAAAAAATATTTTACGTAAAAATGGCAGTAATAGACAAATAATAGCAAAGTATATGACTGGTTCTAAAGAATGACAAAGAGCCAGGCCAAAGGAAAAAAATAACCACAGAAATTCCTGTCAGAAAATATAAAACAACTTAGAATTTTTTCTCAGATTCTTAATTATTTATATTATTTTTCATTTCTGCAAAGAGAAAAAGCATTGTGAACAGAAACACTTTGAAAAATCAAATTTGAAATAAACATTATCTAGAAGAACAGAAATTTTAGAAAATAACTGCCTAAAAATGTTAAAACGTAGTAAATCTGAGGAAGGGTTATCATGGGACTCCATTGTACAATAGTTGCAATTTTTCCCTAGGCTTGAGATTATTTCAAAATTTAAAAAAAAAATGTTTTTTAAAAATAAATGGATACATATTTTTTAAAAATAACTACCTAATATCACAAACAGGCAAAATTAACATAATTAATAAGTTATGGGGGGGGAAACAGATTGGTACAATAGAGCAAAGTTAAAAAACTGGCAGAATCACCCAATTTTTTCTCTTTAACACATATAACTTTGAAACAGTGTAGAGAGGTTGGGAAAGGTTGTAAAGAAAAAACATCTATGGGATAGAATGTACACAACTATTCAGAAATTCTAAAATTCCTTTTCTGATAAAGTATAAATGAGTTCAATTTGTATACTTGCAGAATCAGGAAGAAAGGAAAGAAACAACTTAAGGCCATCTTGAAATTCATTTGAAAACAGTAAGAACTAAAGTTCGAGTTGGTAACATAAAGTAACAAAAAATGATGTTAATGCTAATAAAAATCCAAAGTTTGCGACTGACCAACCTAAAATTCACACTAGGAATTATTTAGAGATGAAGTAAAATAAATTTATCCAGTACTGTTCCCTTAAATGCATTACTTAATAAGAAAAATAACAAGTCAGTATCTTTCTCTTGTGTTAATTTTCTGATTTCCTCTGATGGCAGAATAATATTACTGAAAACACAGCATGTTTTTTGCCAGCAACTTGAAGGTGGTGGTGTCACGCTTGTGTCCTGGCCTTCTCTACCCTGAGTCTCATGGAAAGTGAAAACAGTTTTCCAGGTCATGAATTTTTAAGGGTTTAGATATTTTAAACACCTTGCAAGTTAAGGACTGTCTTGGGACATTTCCCACAAGCACAGCAAAGCACCACCCGGGTCTAGGGATGCTGATGATCATGTGGGCTTTTATGAGATTAAGAACAAATTTGGAGGCAGCTTAACACCTCAGGGTGACCACAGGGACACCCACTTGTTCGAACTGCCCTTGAACATGAACAAGAAGATAATAATAACCCTAAGATCCTTATGACCCATTCACTGCCAAGTGGCCCTTTCAGCCAAATCTCCCTTTCTGATACCAACAAAATCTTCCAGTTCTAATAACTATAACACCATCTTGGAAATGAGAGAAGTGTTTCTAATTTTAAAATTAACTAAAAGCAGATGCTGTTGTCCCATTAAACTCTGCCAGCTGCTACTGAACCACTGGCAACCTGAGTCTATTTAATTTGGAGCCCACTAATGGTAAAAAGGCAAATCCGACTGCCAAAACTGCACACCCAAGTTAAACCAGAGAGGCAGAAAATGAAAACAGCTCATGAAAAGCGAATGTATTCTAATAAGGCTCTTCCAAGCGATGACGAGCCATTTTTCCTGTGGTTAATATCTAAAAAAAGGGTTGTTGCTTAATCCTGGATTCAAACACAGCCAAACAAGCAATGCTGTCTGAACACCCCAGTTGATTTTATGCAGCTCGGTTCATGCTTCCTCAAAGTGAGCCTTTGCAACAACACTTTAAGAGGCAGACAGGTTTAAATGCATTGATAGAACATCTGAGGGTATTGTTAATATTGATTAAAATGAGATAGCAAATTAATTAATATTTAGCAAGGTCATAATGACAGGTCGATTTGACACGTGGGCCCTCAAGCCTGATGAGTTCTCGTCACCCCCCAGGAGGTAGCCTGCTTAGGGCCAGGGTGCAGGAAGTAGTGAGGCCTTTTACAGGTGGCACCGAGCTGACAGCAGAGTGTAATGTAACAGCACTTTGTCATTCGCATAATGTCTGGGGTAATGAAATGAATTCACTTTCTGGCTTCCTCTTGTCTGCGATGCCAAAGAACACTGTGTTACCAGCACAGATGGAGAAGGCATGGTTCTGGAGAAGAGCCTGATACAAACAAGCCAGTGTGAATACCAATGAATCCCTGAGAATCAGACCCTCGCTGTCAAGTGACAGCTGGGGAGCTCCAGAAAAACGAACGAGTCCCAGTGGTCTTGTCCAACCAACTGTACCGTCAAGACTGCACAGGCAAATTTGGAAGCCAGGAGAATGAGAAGCCTGGCTTTTCCTTGCCTGGGAGAAGCAAGCAGAAGACATTCACCCGTGAGCTGTCTTCTTTTCTTCCTCCCTTTTAGTAAGAGAGGCCTGAGCAAACACTAATCGACTTATCTGAGCCAACTCTCTGCTCAGGAGAAAACTCCTGGTGGCAGCAGAAGAACAGAATGGATTTCTGAGTTATGTTACTATGAAACATTCAGTTGTGAAGTCAACGAACATCAACAAATAACGCATGGAAAATGATTAGAAAAAAGGCATACCCATCAACATACTCAGAAGTCTCTGGACCTTTGAACTCACCCCCACAACTCTATACAATCCTTGGTCATTTATACCTATTGGAAGAGAAAAAATGTTAGCAAAATACAGACATTCAAATCTGAAAAGCTGTCGACACACAGTTATACACAGAATTCTTCCCAGCTCACATTAACAGCATTCCTATTGCCTATAAAAATAATGTTTGACAAGAGTGTTTACCAACTTGTCTTAGCAGCTTGGTATTCAAGAGGTACAGCTGGAAAAAAATAAAACAAAGTTCCATGTGGACAAAATGTAAGGAGTAAGCAGTAATGAAAAAACACTGGTTAAGCAGTCGTCACATATGCCAATGCGATTTGTAAAGCTGTACTGTATCTTTCACACTTCTTACGTTTAGGTATTCTTGAGATTGTTCTTGACAAGTTTTAGCCTTTTAAAAATAATATGGTGCTGACTGGTACACAGAAAGAAATTATTTGGATGATTCTTGAAGACCAAGGAAATCACTTAATCAAAAGTAAGGCAAAATTTGTTTTCTTTTGTGTTTCCTTAAGGGCAGTACATGCATTGTCCTGAGAAAACACTAAAACTCCAGAGGGGGATCACATCAAAATTATACATTAAAATGAAACAAATCACTGCATTCTCTCTCTCTGTGGAGACCTGGAAACAAAGTATCTCAAAGTATCTCAAAGTACAACAGATAAGAAATAAAGACAAGCAAATGTATCAGGTAATGTAACTTAGTATGTTGGACACATGATTGTTTGAATTCTGATGTGAACAAGCAAATTGAAAAAGGACATTTTTTAAGCAATCGGGAAACTTGGAGTGGCACTAGGGTTATGTAAGAAAATGTCTTTATTGTTTAAGTTGCATATTGAAAGGAGTAAGAGTAATCCATCTTAGATTTGTTTGAAGGAGGAGGAAGGGAGAGATGAGACTAGCAAAATCTTGAAAATTTTTGAGTCTGCACAAGAATGCAGGAGTTCACTGTACCCCCTACCTTTTCTGTGCTTGAAATTTCCACGATAAAATCACGAATTCCAAAAAATGTGACTTAATATCTTTATTTCTTAAAAGAGGTGAAACTGTGTGTTTATTTTCTGCACCACAAATGGTAAAACTAACAAGAACCGGCCTGGCTGGCCAGGAGATCATGACTCTAATCCGCAGAGTTTCCAAAACAAAGCACCACACCAAAAAGGCTAAGGGACCCAAGGGAACTTCCTCTTTTTTTTTGGCCTCCCTGTATGGAGTGGTGACAAGTGTACCAGCCAGAGTCTAAAGAACTGGATTCAAGTCACAGCCCAGTCACTCCTGAGTTCTGAGACCCAGGCAGGCCAGGAACCTTCTCTGAGTCTCGACGCTGCCTCCGAGGTCAGGACAGTGTCTCTCCCCATGTACTAACTAGCATGGTGACATAGGCCAGGTCTCTTGGGTTTCCTTAAGTAACAGAAATTGACTAAGGCCAGACAAGAAATTCAGGCAAGGCTTTCCTGGGGACCCTGCTGTAGTTTGGGGGAGCAAGAACAAATAACAGGTTCCCCAGCTCACTGCCCAAGGTCGGGGGAGAGCTGGTTCCTTATACAGGGTGAGGGTAGGGGCGGGCCCAGAGGTTGGGTTGGGTCGGGTAGCTTAGGTGGTCTGCCCACCCTTTTGGTGGCCATGTGTGCAGAGGGGGCATGTGCTTTTGCTTCCTGGCTCTTCAGAAGTGGCAGTTGGATTTTTTTTTTTTTTGGTCTTTCTGTATCTTGTTGCCCATGATTTGCACCAATTGAGCATGCATGCAGTTATTTTTAGTCCCTTACAGTTTCTTTGAGCTGAAGCTCCAATACTTTAGCCACCTAATACACAGCCGACTCATTGCAAAAGACCCTGAAGACTGAAGGCAGGAGGAAAAGGGGACAACAGAGGACAAGATGGTTGGATGGCATCACCGGCGAGATGGACATGAGTTTGAGCAAGCTCCTGGAGACAGTGAAGGACAGGGAAGCCTGGCGTGCTGCAGTCCAGGAGGTCATAAATAGTTGGACAAGACTGAGTGACTGAACAACAGTTTCCTTGTATTTGACAAAGACAAATACAATGTTTCTTTGTCTCAAGGAGACATTTGTCCAGGTACAAGCATTGCAGCAAAGGGTCCCACATCCCAGTCTGTCTCACTGGGAGAACACAAATGATATCTACATGTGCCCCGCTTATTATAACACACCGCATACACTATGCTTCATTACTCCTTACAAAAATGAGGATTTATGTTCCCTCTGTTTCACTTCTTGGCCTTTATTTCTCCTTATGTGCATGCTCAGTTGATCAGACATATCCAACTCGTTGTAACCTTAAGAACTATAGCCCACCGGGCTCCTCTGTCCATGAGATTCTCCAGGCAAGAATACTGGAGTGGGTTGCCATTTCCTCCTCCAGGATATCTTCCCAACCCAGGGATCGAACCTGAGTCTCCTGCATCTCCTACATTAGCAGGTGGATTCTTTTACCACTGAGCCACCTGGGAAACCCTTACGTCTCCTCACTCAGCTTCAAACTTCTGAATGTCCTGTTTGTCTATTATGTGTCCCCCAAAATTCATAAGTTGAAGTCCTAAACCCCAGTATCCCAGAATGTGACAGTTTTGGTAACTAAAGTCTTTAAAAGAGGTGGTTAAGTTAAAACAAGGTCATGAGGGCCAGTCCTAATTCAATAAGACTGGTATCCTTATCAGCAGAGGTCAAGCCACAGACGCACAGCAAGAAGACAACGTGAACACAGAGGGAGAAGACAGCCGGCTGCAAGCCCAGAGAAGGGGCTCTCAGGAGAAACCAGCAAGCCAACACACTGTCCTGGATCCCCAGCCCCGAGAACCATGAGAAAAGAAATTCCTGTTGCTTAGACCCCCAGTCTGTGGTCCTTGAGTGTGTCAGCGAACACACACCTTCTTTCTTGATTTTCTCTAGAGCTCAAAGAACCAGGGCGGCCAAGGCTGGCCCTTCAGTCTATACACAGCTGTTCAGAAGGCTCAAGAATCAGAGTAGCCAAGAGGCATCTTTGTGATAGGAATTGCTGAGAGAGGAGAAAAATGCAGGTCAGCCCTGCCAAGAGTTAGAAACACTGTCTAAAAACACAAAAGTCAGAGCTTGAGCCTGCTAGAGGAAAAAAGACCAGGCCTCACTCCTTCCTTCTCCTAGAGGCTAGAAGGCTATGTCCAGAGGGTTTGAAATACCAGAGCATTTTTTTTTTCAACACTCCTCTGTTTAAGAAACCTAAAATAGTTTGGCCTCAAAGCCAGAAGCCAAAAGAGCAAGTCATATTCTGCAGACTAACACGCCCCTGAGAAGCGCCTGACAAACGTAGAGAAATGAAGTAAGAATGCTACTTCAGCAATAGCCATCACTCTGTGCTGCTAATTGCGATCAGACAATTGATCAAATTCAGATTCATCAACACAAGAGAAGGAGAGTTAATTGCTAATGCATAATGAAAGGTGCATGGGGGAATTAACGCTACTCAACATTTTTTTACTTTTTTTAAATAAATTTAAATAAACCTTGTGCAAAAGCAACTTGGAAACAGCACATGGACCACATATACTCCCGTCATGCAGAATTTTCTGTTTCTTGTCACATTGTCCTTAAAAGCTCTGGACTAAATAATCAGAAAAACTACACCTATGAGCACACGCATGACGTACAACACACATCGTATAAATAAATTTAAAGACTATCAGTTCAGTTCAGTCACTCAGTTGTGTCTGACTCTTTGAGACCCCATGAATCGCAGCACGCCAGGCCTCCCTCTCCATCACCAACTCCCGGAATTTACCCAAACGCATGGGCATCGAGTCAGTGATGCCATCCAACCATCTCATCCTCTGTCGTCCCCTTCTCCCCCTGCCCCCAATCCCTCCCAGCATCAGGGTCTTTTCCAATGAGTCAACTCTTCGCATGAGGTGGCCAAAGTATTGGAGTTTCAGCTTTAGCATCAGTCCTTCCAATGAACACCCAGGACTGATCTCCTTTAGAATGGACTGGTTGGATCTCCCTACAGTCCAAGGGACTCTCAAGAGTCTTCTCCAACACCACAGTTCAAAAGCATCAATTCTTCGGTGCTCAGCTTTCTTCACAGTCCAACTCTCACATCCATACATGACTACTGGAAAAACCATAGCCTGAACTAGACGGACCTTTGTTGGCAAAGTAATGTCTCTGCTTTTTAATATGCTACCTAGGTTGGTCATAACTTTCCTTCCAAGAAGTAAGCGTCTTTTAATTGCATGGCTGCAGTCACCATCTACAGTGATTTTGGAGCCCCAAAAAATAAAGTCTGACACTGTTTCCACTGTTTCCCCATTTATTTCCCATGAAGTGATGGGACTGGATGCCATGATCTTAGTTTCTGAGTGTTGAGCTTTAAGCCAACTTTTTCACTCCTCTTTCACTTTCATCAAGAGGCTTTTTACCAATCCAAATGTCAAGTCATAGGATTTTTACAACCTCTGCAACATCTTTCCAAATTTCCCTCTTCCAGCCAAAGGAATCACTATTTCTCACCACCATGTATTAGAATTTTGAAAATTTTTCTTTAACTTCTTCCCTGTCACTTTCTGAATTCAACAGACCAATGTCTGCATTTTCTTCACACTTCAGAGTAATCTCTGCTTCTTCAACATGGCCTTGAATTTGATGACTGTATGCTGAGCACCCCTAATAGGGACACACACATATGGTCCATTCTGAACGCCATCATTTTTTTCTACTTTTTATTTTTCAAGTGACTTTGATTATCTTAGGTCTTTCCCATCCACACTTAAGAGTAAGTCATCAAATCAAGTCCAAATTCCTCAGCTGAACAAGCATGTAAGGCATAGACACATAACTATTCATAATGAGCCTCACCTCACCAACCCATAATTTACCGTAGAGTATTCATCTAAATCAGAATAGACCCCTGACTATCACCCACAAAAACCAAATTCATCCCCTTCTCAGGCCCAAGTCCCCCCTGAGGGGGAAGTTCTTCCCTTTCTCATTAATGACTCATCTGCCAAATATTTATTCCATCAAATACATGGCAAGTGAAATTCTAGCTGCCCAAGGGTCAACAGTGAACAAGATAAAGTCCCATCCAGAACTTCAAACTAGAAAAAAAGAATGCCACCTTTTTCCTGTCACTATCCCATAGTGATATTTCCTTTAATTAAAAATGTTATCTGTTCGGAACTTATATATTCTTTTTCCATCATTTTTTTCTATTGTACTATAGTTCACTTGTACTGTTGAGTTTGTTTCAACCATACAGCAAATCCATTCAGTTATGTGTATGTATGTGTGTGTGTGTATATATTCCTTTCCAGATTATTTTCCATTATAGGTTATTACTGGATATTGACTATAGTTCCCTGTTCTATACAGTAGGTCCTTGTTGCTTATCTAGTTTATATACAGCAGTGTGTATCTGTTAACCCCAAACTCCCAATTCATCCCCCCACCACCACAATAGTTTGATAACTATTAAGTTTGTTTCTATGTCTATGAATTTTTTTCTGTTTTGTAAATAAGTTTGTTTGTATATTTTGGACTTCATATATAAGTGGTATTAGATGACAGTTGTCTTTCTCCATCTGACTTGCTTCACTTACTATAACAATCTCTGGGTCTAGCCACGGTGCTGCAGACGGCATCATACGGCATCATATTTTATGGCTGAGTGATATCCCACTCTATATATGAACCATGTCTTCTTTATCCATTCACCTGTCAATGGGCATTAGGGTTGCTTCCATGTGTCAACCATTATAAACTGTGTTGCTATGAAGACTGGGGTCCAGGCGTCTTTTCTGAATTAGTTTCATCTTTTCTAGACATATGCCCAGGAGTGAGACTGATGGGTCGTATGGCAGCTCTAATTTTAGTCATAGTTTTTTAAGGACCCTCCATACTGTTCTCCATAGTGGGTGCAGCAATTTAGATTCCTAACAACAATGTACAAGGTTTCCTTTTTCTCCACACCCTCTGATATTCCCTTTTTCTGAATTTGACTCATAGTTAATTCCCAATTAATTGGGACAAGCCCAATTCTCCCATTCAGAATTCCCAAAATCAAACATCTGCATGCCTGATCTGACATCAGGTTATTTCAGTTTTCTTTTTCCCCAGTCAGTATGAATAGTCATACGTCACTATGTTAAAAGTAGTTTCTACACCAAACCTGGCTAAAGATGTTATATGCTCGACAATGCATGTCCCATACCACCTTCTCTCAAACACATCCACCTGAGAATACTCAGATTAAGAACTGTGGACCTGTGTTCCTCCATCTCTCCCCAAATATGTAGACATATTACCTGGAAAAATAGTAGGCTGGCTTTGGTTTGGGGTTTTTTGGTGTGTTTCTTTCCAATAGCTTTCACAGTGCCCTGCGTAGACTAGCTGAGGATAGAATAGTATACCTAGATTGATTTGACTTGAAATTAATTTAGAATTACAGATATAGATTGGACTTGGCCTAAAACAGACATTACACTTAGGAACTAAAACCTCAAATATCCAAGGTATTAATAAACAAAACAACAACTCTCAGAACGG
Organism: Kobus ellipsiprymnus; assembly: GCA_006410655.1. Classification (NCBI taxonomy): domain Eukaryota; kingdom Metazoa; phylum Chordata; class Mammalia; order Artiodactyla; family Bovidae; genus Kobus; species Kobus ellipsiprymnus. Next base: position 181,914 of record SJYR01001590.1, on the reverse strand, counting down.
AAGTAAATATTTGCAAATGAAGGGACTGAAAAGGGATTAATCTCCAAAATATATAAACAGCTCATGAAGCTTAATATCAAAAAAGCATCAAAAAAATGGATGGAATATCTAAATAGACACTTCTCCAAAGAAGACATACAGACTGCTAAAAAGCACGTGCAAAGATGCCCAACTTCACTAATTATTAGAGAAGAGCAAGTCAAAACTACAATGAGTATCACCTCACACTGTCAGAATGGCCATCTTCAAACAAAAAAATCTACAAACAATAAATGCCGGGGAAGGTATAGAGAAAAGTGAACCCTCCCACACTGTTGGCAGGATGTAAACTGTTATAGCGGCTATGGAAAACGGCATGGAGGTTCCTTCAAAAACAAAACTTAGAGCTACCATATGATCCAGCAATCCCACTTCCAGGCATATATCCTGATAAAATCATAATTCAAAGAGATACATGTACCCTGACGCTCACTGAAGCACTGTTTACAATAGTCAAACATGGAAGCAACCTAAATGTCCATCAACAGAGGAACAGATATAGATGTGGAACACAATGGAACATTACTCAGCCACAAAAAAGGGCAAAATAATGCCATGTGCAGCAACAGGGATGGACCTAGAGATTGTCATACTGAGTGAAGTGAGCCAGAGGAAGACAAATCTCATTACAATACTGCTTACATATGGAATCTTAAAAAGGGTACAAATGAACTTACAAAACAGATCTATAAGTGTAGAAAACAAATTAACGGTTACCAGGGGTGAGTGAGAGGAGGGATAAATTGAAAGATTGGGACTGACATATACATAGTACTAGATATAAAATAAATAACTGTCAATAAGGACCTACTGTACACCACAGAGATCTCTACTCAATACTCTGTAATGACCTATCAGGGAAAAGAATCTAAAAAAGTGTGACTATACATATATACATAACTGATTCACTTTGCTATACACCCGAATTGAACACAACATTGTAAATCAACCATACTCCAGTAAAAAATCTTAAGAAAAACCCAAGGTATTACAACTTGTCCAGCATATCAAAGCCCACTGACAGCTGTCATCAGCATAATCCTTTCTAACTTTTAACAAAAACCTGTAATCTCATCAAAGTATTTACAGGCCAACAGCTTTTTTTTTTTTTTTTTAATAAATCAGATTGGTTCTGACCAGTAGTAAAGACAAGGAGAGTGCTCTCCAGTTCACTGATGAGCAGCTGATGACAGCTTTCCCCAGGCACAGTGGCCGTGGTGAAATCAAATTCGTCTTAGTTCCCCCAGCTGCCTCCTCCAATCTCACACAGTGCTGCCACCAAGCACTGCCCACATCTTCCTGAAGGAGAGGGGCAAGCAGCAGGCATGAGCCAGGCTTCATCATCCTTCTGTCTCACTGCTTCCCTCTCCAAATGGGCAGCTCCAGCAAACACTCACGTGGAACTCAGGAACCCCAGAGGGCAACCCAGCGGCCTGGAGGTGGGCTGGAGAATCAGAGAAAAGAAGATGCTTCATTTGACAACTAAAAGAAAATTACATGCAAAAGGGGAAAAAGGAAACTTTCAAGGCTTGGTAAATTCCATCAAAAAACAGAGGTTAGCAGTAAAGGCTGGAAGGGCTGACCTGACAAGTCAACGTGGTAAGAATAAAACACAGTGGTGTCCGGAGTCATGGAAGCAGAAGAGAGAAGACAGGTAATCAAAGCACGCACACAGGAAAGGCAAACAGGGAGAAAACGACTATAAAATGAATGGAAGGAGAAGGTGGGAAGAAATGAGAGGATCGTGGGCTAGAAATTATATGGCATTTAGTTTCCTGTTAATTTCATAACCACTGTTGAGGACTTTCTATACTTTAGGCACTGAGGCAGAATACAGTGAAGACACAGGGTAAAATTTTAAAAGGCATTCAAATTAAAAGAGAGTAAGTAACTTGGGACCCACACAGTCATAAAGTCTTTTCTTTTGAAAAGAACTTCTTTGGCTTCAGCAGCAGATGCTGTGCCTGAGAGCACATGGCGTACCTTTAACAAAGAAACAGAATCAATTAATACAGTGAACCAGTGATTGATAATTTGATGACTGGCTAGTAAAAAGACATGGAGAAAAGGAGATGAAAAAGATTATAATGAGAAAAAATGACAACACTGTAAAATCACCTATACTCCAATGTAAAACAGACAAAAAAAATTTTAAAGAAAAGAAAAAATAGATGTAACTGTACAAAGAAGTAAGGCTCAAACTGAAACACCAACACTTTTGATGGTTAACAGGCAAAATAGTATTGAAAAGACCTTTCCAGGTGTATGATTCTAAGATCAGGTTCCATGGGTCTACAAAGTAACATTCATTCAGTTCTCACCTATTCAGAGTAACAAGCAGAGTGCTTGGCGTGCACTGAGATATTTGATCAATATTTACAAAGGAAGTGAAACAGTTATTTGCATTTGTGCATGCTGACAACAAGGGTGAAAGGTCATTAATGTTCATGTTCACAGGCACATCAAAAGTCTAAACTGTGCCATTATTAACAATGCTCATGTGCATATACACGTATGGACATGCATAAATACACATATACATTTACATATCCCACCAGCACTGCAAAGACAAATTTCCCTGTGGGCTATGTAATGAATAAGCATAAATATTCATGCATATGTTTTATATCTTATATACCTTCAAGATTCTTGAAAATAAAAGGGAAGGAGTACCATAGGTGAAATGGTTAGGAAAAAATTGTGAGGAAACACCTAGCAACAAAGCTTAAGAATGATAGCTACATCACAAATTATTAGAGAAACGCAAGTCAAAACTACAGTGAGGCATCACCTCACACCAATCAAAATGGCCATCACCTAAGCATCTGCAAATAATAAATACTGAAGAGGGTGTAGAGAACAGGGAACCCTCCTACATTGCTGGTGCAATGTAAATTTGTGCAGCCACTATGGAGAAGAGTATGGAAATTCCTCAAAAAATTAAAATAGAGTTGCCATATGATCCAGCAGTCCCACTCCCAGACATTTATCAGAGAAAAACTCTAATTCAAAAAGATACATGCACTCCAGTGTTCACAGCAACAGTATTGACAATAGCCAGGATGTGGAATCAATCTAAGTATCCATCAACAGGTGAATGGATAAAGAAGATGTGATACACACACACACACACACAGTGGAATATTATTTAGCCATAAAATGAATGAAATAATATCATTTGCAGCAACAAGGATGGACCAAGAGAGTCACGTACTAAGTGAAGTCAGACAAAGACAAATATATGAAATCGCTTATATGTGGACTCTAAAAAAGTGATACAAATGAATTTATTTACAAAACATACCTAGACTCACAGACACAGAAAACAAATTTATGGTTACCAAAGGGGAAAGGAGGGGAAGGGACAATTTAGGAGTATAGGATTAATAAAATAAACAGCAAGGACCTACTGTGTAGCACAGAGAACTATATTCAATATCTTTTAATAATCTATAGTGGAAAAGAATCTGAAAAGTATATATATACACATTACATGTATATGTGTGTATATATATAAGTATACAGTATTTATATATATACACACACAACTATATATGTGTGTGTGTATGTGCATTCAGCTGTGTCTGACTCTTTGCGACCCAATGAACTGTAGCCCACCAGGCTTCTCTGTCCATGGGATTTTCAGGCAAGAATACTGGAATGGATTGCCATTTCCTCTCCAAGGGTATCTTCCCAGCCCAGGGATCGAACCTATGTCTTCTGCGTCTCCTGCACTAGCAGACAGACTCTTTTACCACTCGCTCACCTGGGAAGCCCTATATACTATATATATATATGATCAAATCACTTTGCTGTACACATAAAATAATACAACACCGTAAATTATACTTCGGTTCTAAAAATAAATAAATAAATAAGATGTTATTAAAGTCATTCAAAGAAAAGCAATGAAAAGGCTCATGAACGTTGTTTTGGGTCACAGGTGAATTACAAAAATTTGGCAATGTGTTTCTTACATACAGTTACAATTAAGTCCCGGTAAACACTATGTTTAAATGTCTGTGTAAGTATAGTAAACGCTTTTCAAGCCATCCACTACACTGAGTTACATAAACAAGTTCATATACAGATACCCTTCCAAGATACAGTGTCATTCACAATACTCTAAGGTTCTGTCAAAAATACATGTCTATATGAAATTAGTTTTAAATGTAAGCATATAAAACCAAGAATGCTTCACTCTTTCATCAAAGGAACATACGTATTCAACATCATAAATTTAAGATGGTCTATGTATAAAATTAAAGAATTCTAAAACTTTAGGAGACGAATCCATTATTTTAACACTAGGTAGCAAATACTGCAAAAAGCAGGGTGGGAGACCATTCCTAAGCACTGAGACAGAGGATTAACTACAGCTTTACAAAGATGAGAAGCTCAAAATGATACTGAGTAACATATTCATTCTGGATCTTGGTTCCCTCATTTAAAAAAAAAAAAAAATACAACCATCTGGGAAACAAACTTGTTAGGGTTACAGATACAAATTATTACAAATTAATGTTATAGAGATTCTGAAAGCTTCCAGCTCTCCCCTCTCCCAGCTGTATAACCTGGCAAGTTACTCAATCTCTGTCTCAAATTCTTTATCTGAAAACGAGGTTAATGATGGGATGGAGTTGCTGCTAAAATAAAAGAGACGATGTTTATAAAGCATTTGCATAAGCCTTATATAACAGTCATGAAAATCTCTTACTGTAACAAAAATTCAAGATCAATATCAAAATAGTTTGGCACAATGTATATAAATAGTCACCCTAACGAAGGCTTATAATCTACAGCCCACTGTCATAAAATAAAGCATATGCTGGGAAGAGAGTCAAAGTTTATTTAATATGAATGACTCATGGAAAATATAAAATTCCTGTTCACCAATAACATTTGGAATTTCTCCCTTGGATGATAATTATTTGGGCGGCAGATAGAGAAGCATTACAGACAGCTACTACCTGCCAGGAGCTGATCTGCATTTTCCTTTCCTGTGAAGTCTTGCTTTCGCTTTCATGTCGCCTTTCCCACACTCTTTCCATATAAATCCACTTCTAGGCTGGGACCAAGGTGCCTCCCTATCCGCAGGCAACTGGAGGAGAGGTCTCAGGATTTCACTCACATGTTCTTTTCACACCCAGACCAACCCATGGCTGAGCTCAGAACCCTGCCAGCCTGGCACTCCTGAGGCCAGCCATCACATGCATACCCATTCCAGCAGGAATGGGACATGTTCAAAAAAACTACAAGGCAAATATCCAATTCCAGGTCCAAGCCAACTTCTCTGGAAGTTCTGATAATTTCTAGACTCTGCAGCACATCGAGGTCTGACCATGAGTCTCATCCTCTCAAATCCAAGTCTCGAATATAAAGAGTGTTTGGTTTATTAAGGCCTAACTTTGTATTAGGGCCCAAATGGACTACAGAATATTCTCAGTACTCCAAGTAGCTGGCCTCAGCTCGAGTTTGTAATGAGAACAAGAGAAAGAATTTTTGTTTCAGACAAGAAAACCCCTAGACTTGTTGCATTCCTTGTACAACCACCCAAACCAGCAGGCAGAATGTCTGGAGCGGGCAGGAGAAAGTTGCAAAGTAACAGGAAGTTTCTTATTTCATTAGATACGCTCAGGGGGACAGTGTTTCCCAGGTGGCCCAGTGGTTAAGACTCTAACAGGTAGTGTCAGTGGTAAAGAATCCACCTACCAATGCAGGAGACCTAAGAAGTGCAGGTTCAATTCCTGGGTTGGAAAGATCCCCTGGAAGAGGGCATGGCAACCCACTCCAGTATTCTTGCCTGGAGAATCTCATGGACAGAGGAGCCTGGTGGGCTACAGTCTACAGAGCTGCACAGAGTGGGCTAAAGCAACTTAGCACACAGCACGTGCTTCTACCGCAGGGGGCAGAGGCTTGATCCCTCATCAGGGAATAAAGAGAACACAAGCCACAAGGTGTGGCCAGGAAAACTGCTCAGGGTCACACACACTCCCCAGAGGCCAGATGTCCAGCTGTCCCAGATCTAAGAGATCTAGCTTCAACTCATCCAAGGCACCCTTCTGTCTTTCCTCACAGTGTGAACCTTGGGAAAAGAAGCATCGCACAGTCTCTGGACCTTGTGGCAGAATTCAGCATCCCTACCACCACTAAGATGCTCCATCACCCAACTCTTTCTCTCACTTTACTTTATACCACACAGCATTTCTAAGAATCCCAGACCAGGATCAGATCAGAGACCAAGATCTGAATTCCAGCTCTGCTGTTTCAACTTGCCTCCTGACCTATGCACCTAAGCCTAAGAAAGAAGATACATCTGGTCAACTACGTACTGAGTTCTATAGGGACTGGGTGAAGTAGTATAGTAGTGTACATGAAATGCCTAGCAAATGTAAACTGCTGTTTATTAGCATTTTAAACATTGTCAGATGCAGCTTCTACACTGACACGAAGTCTGCCACTAGGAGACTTTCTGAGGCTCTGCAGAGAGTCTTAGCAAAGGGGACCTATCTTTCTTGGGCTGACAATATACCTCAGGGGTCCATGATGGAGCTGATCTGGAAAGAGGGCAGGTGTAACTTCAGAATGCCTTATCCCAAATCGAGATGAGCACTTCATAGAGAGATACTCAAATCTTCTCTCCCTACTTCCCTTTCCTACTGTCTAGTTTCAAATTCCCTCTGTTCCTTAAAAATTTGTCTTGTGAAAAGATGTTCAACATCACTAGCTGTTGTTTACTCACTAAGTCATGTCCAACTCTTCTGCAACCCCTTAGACTGTATCCCACCAGGCTCCTCTGTCCACGGGACTCTCCAGGCAAGGACACCACAGTGAGTTGCCATACCCTTCTCCAAGGAATCTTCCCAGCTCAGGGATCAAACCCAGGTCTCCTGTGTCTCCTGCACTGCAGGTGGATTCTTTACCACTGAGTCACCAGGGAGAAAGGCAAATCAAAACTGTGATGATGTAGCCATCATCAAAAAGTCTACAAACAATAAACACTGGAGAAGGTGTGGAGAAAGGGAAACCCTTGTACACGGTGAGTGGGAATGTAAATTGGGGCATCCACGATGGAGGTTTCTTAAAAAACTGAAACTATAACTACCGTATGATCCAGCAATCTCACTCCTGAGCATATATCCAGAGAAACCATAATCTGAAAGGATACATACATCCCAGTGCTCACTGCAGCACTGTCTGCAACAGCCAAGACACAGAAGCAACCTAAAAGGCCATCAGCTTTTATGGACTCCAGGGGAATGGATAAAGAAAATACGGTGCATATATACAATGGAATATTACTCAGCCATACAAAGGATGAAAATGCCATTTGCAGCAAAATGAATGGACCTAGAGTTTACCATACTAAGTGAATCACACAAATATCATGATATCACTCATAGATGATATCTAATTTTTTAAAAAAGATACAAATGAACATATTTACAAAAGAGAAACAGACTGACAGATATCAAACACAAACTTACGGTTACCAAAGGCAGAGAGATAAATCAGGAGGCTGGAATGAACACACACATGCCACTATATGTAAGACAGATAATCAATAAGGACCTACTGCATTAGCTTCCCTAGTGCCTCAGTGGTAACAAATCCACCTGCCCATGCAGGAGATAGGGGGTTCGATCCTTGGGTCAGATAGATCCTCTGGAGAAGGAAATGGCAACCCACTCCAGTATTTTGGCCTGGAAAATTCTATGGACAGAGGAGCCTGGGAGGCTACAGTCCAAGGGGTCACAAAGAGTTGGACACAGCTTAGCAGCTAAAGAACGTCAGCAGCCTCCTGTATGGCATAAGAACTCCACTCAATATTCTGTGATCACCTATATGAGAAAAAAAGTCTAAAAAGGAATGGATAGATGTAGACGTACAACTGAATCCCTCTGCTGTACACACGAAGCTAACACAGCATTATAAATCAACCATATGCCAATAAAAGAAAATATTAAAAACTCTGTCTTCTACTTTTTTCACTCATCTCCAACAACTTCAGAAGATCAGCCTAGAGAACCCCCATCTCCTCATGTTCACTGTGGTTAACAGCAGCAGCTCTTAAAAAAAAGAAGTTGGTCTTGGATTTGAGTTGTAGTTTCCTAGCTCTGAGGGTTATACAAGTCAAATGATGGCTCTGCACTTCGGCTGATCGTGTAAAATGGAGAAATACCACTGTCTTATGGGGGATATTTGAGAACAACACATAAGGAGTACAACCTCATTCTTCTCTGGTTTCATAACTTCTTGACTTCCATGGCTTGTTTCTTGGTCCTCCTCACGCCTGAGCTATCTAGAACCCCTGACATTGTTGACTTCCTCCTCTTTCAAACATCCCCTTGTGACAAAAACAAATACTGTACATTAACACATATACGTGGAATCTGAAAAAAAAAAAAAAAAAAAACTGGTATAGATGACCTTATTTCCAAAACAGAAATAGATACAGACATAGAAAACAAATGCATGGACGCCAAGGGGGAAGAGGGGATGGGATGAATTGGGAGACTGGGAAAGATACAAACGCACCATTGATACTATCTATAAAATAGAAAACTGATGAGAACCTGCTGTATACCACAGGGACCTCTACTCAGTGCTCTGTGATGACCTAACTGGGAAGGAAATTTAAAAAAGAGGGGATTATATGTATGCTGTAAAGCTGATTCCCTTTCCTGTACAGCAGAAACTTGGAGAAGGAAATGGCAACCCACTCCGATACTCTTGCCTGGAAAATCCCACAGATGGAGAAGCCCGGCAGGCTACAGTCCATGGGGTCGCAAAGAGTTGGACACGACTGAGCGACTTCACTTTCACAGCAGAAACTAGCCAATATTATAAAGCAACTATGCTCCAATAAAAAATAAAATAACTCCCCTTGTGGCTTACTTCACATCACACTCTCTTGACTCTCCTCCTACCCCTTTGTTGAATGTCTCCTTCACTCTTCTGCTTCTTCTCATCCTCTAAATACAAAGATTCCCAAAGAGCCTGCCCTTTGCCCCATTTTCTTCTTACCTCATCATCTACCTGAATGACTTTCTGACTCTCCAAGCTTTGCCTCGCTGAAAGTGGATGCCCAGCGGCTGTGTGGATGCCTTCAACCCATTTCTGATGGAAATGTCACAGGTACCTTGAATTTGGGATGCCCCAAACCAATTCATATTCCCTCAAAAGTTACTGCTTCTCTTGCAGTCTCTGTCGTGGCTAAAGACGTCTTCATCTACCAGGGTGGAAAACTTACAGTCAAGTTTCTGTTTTTCTGTTTTACTTTCACTTTTGTTTACCTCCCAGTCCTGAATATTCATTGGAAGGACTGAGGCTGAAGCTGAAGCTCCGATGCTTTGGCCACCTGATGCGAAGAACTGACTCACTGGAATAGACCCTGAGGCTGGGAAAGATTGAGGGCAGGAGGAGAAGGGGACGACAGAGGATGAGATGGCTTCATGGCATGACCGACTTGATGGACGTGAGTTTGAGTAAGCTCCGGGAGCTGGTGATGGACCTGGAAGCCTGGCACGCTGCAGTCCATGGGGTCGCAGAGTCAGACATGACTGAGCGACTGAACTGAACACATCCAAAAGGTCACCAGATTCTATTTTTCTCTTGAGTCCCTCTTCCAATCCATTGTCTCTTTCCCTTTGCCAATGGAAAGTTTAAACCTCCATCACCTCTTACCTGTATTTCTAAAATCCAACCAGCCATCTTCGCTTCTGTGCCCCTCCCCATATCAACTCTCAGTTCAGTTCAGACGTGTTCGACTCTTTGTGACCCCATGGACTGCAGCAAGCCAGGCCTTCCTGTCCATCACCAACTCCCGGAGCTTACTCAGACTCACGTCCATCAGGTCGGTCATGCCATCCAGCCATCTCGTCCTCTGGCGTCCCCTTCTGCTCCAGTCTGTCACCGTGTCATCAGTGTTTGCACAGCTGGGGCAAATGCACAGCCCAACACCCAGGATCTACCACACGCTGGCCTCAACTGCTCACAGAGCATCTTCTCAAGCCATCCCCACCCACTCACCTCCGCCAGCACCCCAGGGTGCATGAACACCAACTGTGCCAGCACCTTCCTCTGACACAAAGAACAGGTTTGCTTGCAACCTTGGAAAATAAGAGCTCGTGTCCGTCTAGAGCAAACAGCAGGTACACGTGCCAGTCATTTCAAAACAGTCGCGTTTCCCAAGTTCAGAGTTAGTCTCCTACAACACAATACACAATGTACCGTGTGCAGGTGTGTCTCACCCTCTTTGCCATGCCCTTGGGAACTGGGGCTCAGGACACCAACACAAAATGTAGAACGCTGCCTACTGAGAGTAATGAACTGTCCTTGATGCCTGATCCAGGAGTCTTGAGTTTTCTACCGGCATCCATGAAACTCTACAGGGGAACCTGTTCACACAAAAGTTAGATAAAATCCCAGAGCCTTCGCTGCCTGAAACTAAAGGCGATAATTAAGAACAGGAACCATATCTCTACCATCTCTCTAACTAACCCCCCTCCCGGATATCTTCCTTTTAAGAAATAGCCAAAAAGTGCTGAGTAAAGTCCATCTAACTTGTGCACACTCAGGAGTGGATAAGTACTACAGCAAGCCAGAATGGATGGGCTGCTAAGTAAGAGTCATTTTCTTTTCAAACTCAGCACTCATGTAGCTCAAGTTTAAGCAGCTACAAATTTTTACTTACATAAATTAAAGAGACTCAGATTTAAAGCAAAAGTTGGCAGTTGCTATTTTCAAGACACTTGTTTTTTTTTTAGGCTGTGCCAGGCAGCATGCAGGATCTTCATTCCCCCACTAGGGACTGAACCTGCGGCCCCTGCGTGTGAGCTCAGAGTCTTAACCACTGGGCCACTGGGCAAGTTCCAGGAAGGCTCTTTTTTTTTTTTATCGGTCCTCTACAGAGATCAGAATATTATTGGAAAAGGTCTAGTGGTGTCTCTCTGCTGCCACCTGCCTCACCACCTCAGAGCAGCTGTGGCATCAGGGACAAGTCAAAAATCACCACAATTTTATATCCATATTTCTGTGGGTTTATTCTCATGTATGGGCTTCCCTGGTGTCTCAGGGGTAAAAAAAAATCCGCCAATGCAAGAAATGTAGGTTTGATTCCTGGGTCAGGAAGGTCCCTGGAGAAGGAAATGGCGGTCCACTCCAGTATTCTTACCTGGAAAGCATCATGGACAGAGGAGCCTGGTGGGCTACAGTCCATGGTGTTGCAAACAAATAGGACATGACTTAGTAACTGAATAACAATGTTAGCTACCCTGAACACTCTCTCTTTTCTTTCTTTTTTGGAAAGCTTGAGATAGTCTAAAGCTATCTTCTTCTTTTTCCATATGCAAGGTCTCTTCCTTGCATTCGAGCCATCTAACTGCTCAAGTGTCCATTACAAGGCACTGAAAGACAGAGGTTGAAAGTGAATCCAGTTAATTTTGCTGCTTGTTACAAAAGTCACACAGCATTACATGACAAGCTGAACTCAGGTGATTTCTTTTCCTATATAAATTACAATCAAAAAAACAAAGTTCCGTAGTGTGCCCAGAGCCTTGCATCAATGATGGGACCACTTAATGATGGCCAGCTTCAATTAACAGATTTATTTTTAAGCAACTCACATTTACTAAGCGCTCAATGTATGCCAATATCCCAAGAATCCCCATTGCTAATTTTCACAACCGCACTACGAGGGAGTTGCTCCTGTTAGCCTGTCTTACTCATGATAAAATTGAGACAGGTAAACAAGCTCACTTACAGGGCTGCAGAGCTAAAGAGAACAGTGGAGAAAGAGATTCTAATCAGGGCTGACTTCTGAGACCCTGGTCTCCAGCATGATGCTCCAAGTGCCAAGATAGGCTCACAAGAAAATGCCCACGGACCTCATCCAACCGTGAGCCAAACACACAAAACCTCGCGTGCCGACTCAGGAGCAAGATGGTTTAACCATTTGTCCCTATTAATTTTACAGAACCACTCATTTGGAAACTAATAGCTTTGGAAGCGTACTTGTTCTTAAAACAATTAAGATTACTAATTGAGAAAATGAAAAGTCAGTCCTGACTCGCCTGGAGTTAGTATTTCAGCTCTGTATTTGCATTATGCAGATACCACAAGACTCCAGCTCCCTCCCACAGAAAACTGTCCTCTCTCTCCACCTACACACATCTCACACCCATTCTGATTAAAAAAGAGACAGTGAGCGAGAAAGTCTAGTTGACTTGCTGTAAATTTTCCAGGGACAGCTGTTCTTTATTTCTTCATTTTGCACGTAAACGGCCCTTGGCAATTTAAGATTAATATGTAACCCTGGTAAAATATGTCGCAAGTTCACTTCGGGCATCTTCCCTCTCACAAAGATTAATACTGAAATTGTACATCATCATCTTCTACCAGGTCCATCCTAAGGCTCCATACAGCTCTAGAAGTGCTCTGGAAGCAGAAAAGTCCTCAAGCCAACTTCAGGATATTTTTCCAAAGACCTAAAACTTTGCTTTCGAAAGGAAGAGCAATTCACTTTTACGTGAGACAATTCAAAGACTGCCATATCTTAGATGTGGCTTCCTACTTCTATCCCATGAATTCACAGCTTGTGACAAAGCTGAATTTGATAACTGACAGCTTGCCTAGACTGACGTCTTAATGCCATGCTCTAGAAATTAAAGTGAATATTCAAATTATCCACATATGGAAGAATTTTTTAAGAGAAACTTCATAAACCAAAGTGGCATACGAATTTAGTTTTAAATTTTGACTATTTAAAAAATAGCAACTTAAAGAAGTTTTTCAGCAAGCGTTATACTTTGTTTTTGCATATTTTATAGTGCATGCACCTGAAAAATGTGGTATCATCCAATTCAAAACAAAAAAACAAACCAGGTACTGGGCATGGGAGGCAGTCTCTTAAGTTATTTACAAAAGGAAATTATTCTCCATGTTCTGAAACAAAATAAGTATGTAATTAACAATACCAGGCAACAGAAGTGCCAAATGAAGGAACATGGACATCTCAGGATTAAGACAATCCAAAGGTTGAATGGGAAGGGAGTTTGGGGGAGAATGGATAGACACGCCTATGTATGGCTGAGTCCCTTTGCGCCTATGTATGGCTGAGTCCCTTTGCTGTCCACCCAAAACCATCAGAACACTGTTAACTGGCTATACTCCAGTGCAAAATAAAAAGTTTTAAAAAGAATAGAAAGAGGAAACAGATACACTTAATGAGCAGTAAAATCTACTGTGTAGAAAAATTAGCTCTCTGACCTTCACAGGCGGGGCGGGAGTAGACAGGACAAGGGAACTTCCTAGTGACAGTCTTTTAGACACTAAGAGCCTGAAAGGGTTAAAACAAGCTGTACCCACCTGTAACCTTCTGAAAGGCCTCTTTTTATTGCACCACTTTGGAACCTGTCTCATCACTCACAGAAAGCAACTCTTTCCCAGAGTAACCTGAGCTAACCCCTCCCTCCCACATGTGGTCACTAATGCTAGCTTTCATATTACCTCTCTAAGCCTGCTATTCTGCTATCCACCACCCTCGAGTGCTTATTCAGGTTCTTAATAAAATGCAAACACCTGAGTATTTCTTTTATTCTACTTCTTCATGCTTCCTTCCCCTTTGGCTATTTTCTGTCTCCACATCTTTGGTGAGGTCTCTCTAAATGCTGAAACATACTTTTCCACTCCTTTAAATCCAAAGAAGGCTGTTCCAAAACACAGACTTCAATTAAGATGAAAACTCAACAATCAAAAAACTGAAGATCATGACATCTGGTCCCATCACTTCATGGTAAACAGAAGGGAAAAAAAGTAGGAACAGTGACCGATTTTACATTCCTGGGCTCCAAAATCACTGTGGACAGTGCCTGCAGCCATGAAATTGAAAGACGCTTGCTCCTTGGAAAGAAGACTGTGACAAACCATGATAGCATATTAAAAAGCAGAGACATCACTTGGCCCACAAAGGTCCATATAGTCAAAGCTATGGCTTTCCCAGTAGTCATGTATGGACGTGAGAGTTGGACTATAAAGAAAGCTGAGCACCAAAGAATTGATGCTTTCAAATTGTGATGCTGGAAAAACCTCTTGAGGGTCCCTTGGACTGCAAGGAGATCAAACCAGTCAATCCTAAAGGAACTCAATCCTGAATATTCACTGGAAGGACTGATGCTAAAGTTCCAATACTTTGGCCACCTGATGCAAAGAGCTGAATCACTGGAAAAGACCCTGATGCTGGGAAAAACTGAAGGCAAAAGAGGGAGGCAGAGGATGAGATGGTTTATAGCATCAAAACCGGTTGGACATCAATTTGAGCAAACTCCAGGAGATAATGAAGGGCAGGAAAGCCTGGCGTGCTGCAGTCCATGGGATCATAAGAGTCGAACACGATTTAGCAACTGAACATACACACAGAGACACACACTCGGCAATCTACCTGTATATTCAAATTCTCTTCATCCACACAATCTTGTAAAAGTTTTATTTTAGTACCTGAAATACTTAAATTACTTACAAATATCTATGTTTTGTCTACCATTCATGGATTGAGCATTGCTTGTAACCAACCTTTAATACAAATCCCAAAAGCCTAGACCAAGGCTATAGTCACCCCATGAATGCTCCATAAATACTGGTTTCACATGAGGACTACAGTTCAACTATGACAAAATCACTTGTTACTGAGGGAAGGAAACAAACATGGAGCTATTTTCTTTGCAAGTTTTCTGTTGTTTGTCTGGGTTTAGGTTATTTTGAAAAAGAAGTTGAAAGTCCCCCATGTAGCAGGACACTATAAAGATAACAACTGTGTATCCTTTTGCTCCAGTACATAAGAAACTCTTCCATTAAGACTCCTAAATTTTACTACATATTAGCATTGAAAATGCCAGCTTCCTAGTTCACACCCAACAGCAGTGAAATCAGACTGACTGGGGGTGTGAGCTAGGCAGCAGCATTATTTAAAGATCTCAGGTGATTCCACGGCACAGCAGTGTTTGAGAACAGATGCTTCAGGAAGTCCTTCAACTTGGAAAACATAAGCAATATGCTCCCAGCGGTGGTCAGATGACCTGGATCCATTAAGAGCTGGCACAAGATCATTAACAAATACTCAGTAAATGGATGAAAGATCTGTTGATCTGACTCTCTCGTGTGCCTTAGCTTCATGAACAACTCTACAGAAACGAAGAGTAGGATCTGTTAACTGATGCTGATATTACAGTGAAATGGGGTTTGTTAGGATGCCAAAAGGACAGTAAATGCTAAATGCTAACACCCATCTAGGACAATACATATTATACTACATATGTGTCACATAGTACATATGTTATCTACATCACTACCTGCTGAAGATACATCAGTAAAAATGTTACCTTTTCTTAGGGGGCTGAGGACTACAGTAAGTTTTAGGCATCTGTCTGATGCTTTGTACATATTTAAATGATAACAAAGTTGATCCCACTTCCCTGTGGCTCAGATGGTAAAGAATCTTCCAGTAACACAGTAGACCTGAGCTCAATGCTTGGGTCAGGAGGATCCCCAGGAGAAGGGAATGGCTACCCATTCCTGTGTTCTTGCCTGGAGAATCCCATGACAGAGGAGCCTGGCGGGCCACAGTCCATGGGCTCGCGAAGAGTCAGACACGACCAAGTGGCTTTCAAAAGTAGATAAAGATGCCAGATGTCATTTTTAAAAGATATGTTAATAAATGCTGGAGAGGGTGTGGAGAAAAGGGAACCCTCTTACGCTGTTGGTGGGAATGCAAACTAGTACAGCCACTATGGAGAACAGTGTGGAGATTCCTTAAAAAACTGGAAATAGAACTGCCTTATGACCCAGTCATCCCACTGCTGGGCATACACACCGAGGAAACCAGAAATGAAAGAGACACATGTACCCTCAATGTTCACTGAAGCACTGTTTATAATAGCCAGGACATGGAAACAACCTAGATGTCCATCAGCAGACAAATGGATAAGAAAGCTGTGGTACATATATACAATGGAGCATTACTCAGCCATTAAAAAGAATACATTTGAATCAGTTCTAATGAGGTGGATGAAACTGGAGCCAATTATACAGAGTGAAGTAAGCCAGAAAGAAAAACATCAATACAGTATACTAACACATATATATGGAATTTAGAAAGATGGTAACAATAACCCTGTATGCGAGACAGTAAAAGAGACACAGATGTATAGAACGGACTTTTGGACTCTGTGGGAGAGGGAGAGGGTGGGATGATTTGGGAGAATGGCATTGAAACATGTATACTATCAGGTAAGAAATGAATCGCCAGTCTAGGTTCGATACAGGATACAGGATGCTTGGGGCTGGTGCACGGGGATGATCCAGAGAGATGATATGGGGAGGGATGTGGGAGGGGGGTTCAGGATCGGGAACTCATGTACACCCATGGCGGATTCATGTCAAGGTATGGCAAAACCAATACAGTATTGTAAAGTAAAATAATAAAAAAATAATAATAAAAGACATGTTAGGTAAAAGGTACACTAACTGCTTTAACCAAAACATATGAAACAGTTTTCAGAGAAAATGATAGGCTTTGTTTAAAATGCTGAAAAATGTGAATAGAAATAATTCTTCATACAGATCTCATTAAATGCCTCTGGACCACAGGCATGTAGATCCACAAAGTTCACACAGGGGTCATTAATGCCACCACCAGATACTCCTGGCTCTCTGCCTGCTTCCCAGGCTCCTGGTGGGGGTGTGCTGTGTAGACTCTTTGGGGTTGAGTGAGGCCATGTGGTCATTTCTGACCAATCAGCTGTGAGCAAATGAAACTCACATCAAAGCCAGAGTATTCACTTGATAGCCCATAGTCCTCCAGGTGAGGCAACCAGGAACCTGGAAGCCAGGTAGCAGTGATGGGCAAAGCCCTCCTACCAACTGTCTGATTGAGAAATAAGTCTTGTTGTCTTAACCCGCAGAGAATTTCCAGCTTCCTGTTATAGGAACATAAACTAGCTTTATCCTGACTGATGAAAAAAAGTGATGCAACAACATTGGTAGCAAAAATAAAAATCAATAGCCATGATAGCTGATTTAGGGGAAATCATTCACAGTAATATTCCCTGAGGGAACTTCCAAATTTAGGATAAAAACCTCAGAGATTCCACAAGGTTCCACATCATACTGAGTAACATGATCTGACAGCTGATCCTTTTAACTCTATTTTTAGCCTATTAGTCTATTAAAAACAAAAGGCTTTAGTAATGAAAGACCTTGAGGGACAAAAGATTTGAAAAGAATATTATATGCATTTTTGTTTCTCATCGTAAATGGGAAAACTATAACTTAAAAGATACAGACTCATTCTTCTATTAAAAAAAAGTACATGTTTATAATAAAATACATTCAATACACACAAATTCTATTATACATATTCCATTCAATGAACATGTGCACATGTGCGAAGTCGCTTCAGTGGTATCTAACTCTGTGCAACCCTATGGACTGTAGCCCCCCAGGCTCTTCTGTCCACGGGATTCTCCAGGCAAGAATACTGGAGTGGACTGACATGCCCTCCTCCGGGGGACCTTCCCCACCCGGGATCAATCCCGTGACTCTCACATCTCCAGCACTGGCAGTCACTTTCTTTACCACTAGCGCCACCTGGGAAGCCAATGAACGTAACACTCCAAAAAACTACAAGTTAATCAGAAAGCATTCTAGATAGATTTTTATCTGCCCAGGCAGAGACAAGTAGATATAAATTATATCTTTTGTGGAAAGAATTGTATTTACTAAAAAAAAAAAAACCATGCAAGTGATACCATAAAGGCTCTTAAGAAGTCCAGGAAAAAAAGAAACATGAATGATGAAGTGAGAGATGTGAAAAATCACAGTATCCTCATTTTGGAAATTTTTAAAGCATTAGGAAAAAGAAGAAATTTGTCAGCTCAACCTCAGTGCAGGTTGAAATGAATGAAAATGTGTCACCGCTTGAATTGCCACTGTAAGGGAAAATGGAAGAAAAGCTTTCTGTGGCTTAGGTTTTTATCATCAATGGGCAAATCCCCAAATCATAAAACAGCTCATATTCATCTGTTAGCCAACACTCTCATTTCACAGGTGGCAGTCCTGGCTTTATAACAAAGACCTTGTTTTGACAGAAAACGTGAGTGCAATGCTTCATTCCACTAAGTCATTCAGAGTAGGACTGGGATAAACAATATATGAGAGGGAATTAAATATTCAACTTATCCATACTTCACTAGACTCTAAACAAAGAGAAATCCAGCCCCCAGAAACAGCCTGTTTTGCAAATTTATTGTATTTAGTTTCTCCAAAGTCTGCCACAATGGCTGAAAAGTGCCAAGGCCCTGTTTTTCCTTAAGGACTAGAAAGAAAAGACCCTTGAATTTTTAAGTCAGGGAACCAAAATGGGGAGGGATTATCTTTCCTGAAGTTTAAAGTGGAAACAATTCAAAAATTACCAACAGGTGGATGAATAAACAAAATGCAGCATATCCATAAAATGAAATACTGCCTAGCAATAAAACAAAAGCACTAAGTGTATACCTAGGTTGCTAGTGGTGAAGAACCCACTGGCCAAGGCAGGAGATGCAAGAGGGGCGGGTTCAACTCCTGGGTCGGGAGAAGGAAATGGCAACCCACCCCATTATTCTTGCCTGGAGAATCCCATGGACAGAGGAGCCTGGCTGGCTACAGTCCAGGGGGTCACACAGAGTTGGACACAACTGCAGCAACTTAGAGCACACAAGAGTACACCCAAAAAGATGAATCTCAAAAGCATTATGCTAAACAAGAGAGGCCAGACTCAAAAGAGCATACACTGCATAATTCCATTCATATAAAAAGCTTTTCTAAAAAACGAAAAGAACGAAAGTGATAAAAGGCAGTTCAGTAGTTGCCAAGGGCCAAGGATGGCGTGCAGGCTGAGAAGGGGCACCAAGGAATTTGGGGGGAGATAGAACTCTTCTATATCAGTGGTGGTAGCTACGCAACTATAACACATTCATCAAAAGTTATCAATTTACAGCTAAAATCAGTGAATTTTACCATACATAAAAGATAGCTCAATGATGCTGATTTTTAAACTGGAAGCTAACAGGACAACTGAAGATGGAAATACCTTACTAGCGTGTAAACAAGAGCTGATTAAGACTGACTGTCCAAGTCCAGCACTGCTGATGCTGCTACTGACCAGGTTTCGACACAAGGAAGAAATGTGTAAATAAAAAGGAGCCCCCGCCACCCTCCTCCCCCACGCCGCTCAGAGTAAATGAGCAACTGAATCTCTGACGCCTAGAAGGTGCGTTTTGCATTAAAATATTTCATTCTACTTAACCAAGCAAAAAGCATTTAAAACGACCCTAAGATTTTACATACCTATAGCCTCTCATGAATAAAATGATTCAATCACGTTACCTCGTGTTTCAACTGCATGGATGCATTTTCTAAGAATTGTGAATCCCATCTTATCCAACTGTGCACCTAAAAGAAATACAGTTGTAAAATATTAAAGCTGCAAATACTCACATTTCTCTTGCTGATAAAAATAAGACAAAATTATTTAGGTCCAATATACTTTTTATTTTTCTCTTCATAAAAAGAAAACAAAAGGCCATGCATGCCCTGTTTAAATACCATAAATCAGAATTTCATGGAAGAGGAGCATCTGTCGTATCAGGACCTTCATTAACAACAGATACTTCTTTGGTGGCTCAGACGGTCAAGAATCCGCCCACAGAAAGGAGACCTTGGTTCGATCCCTGGGTTGGGAAGATCTCCTGGAGAAGGGCCTGGGAACCCATTCCAGTATTCCTGCCTGGAGAATCCCCATGGACAGTGAAGCCAGACAAGCTATAGTCCACGGGGTCGCAAAGAGTTGGACACGACTAACATTACCAATATATGACAAACATTACCAATATATATAAATAAATTTACAATTAAAACTGGCTGTTAACAAAAATAATATTTTAAATAGTGAAAAAGAAAGTGATTACAATGAATCTTTAGAGAAAGCGATCTAGAAATAGTTAATGTTTTGCCCTATGGACATGAGTCAAAGTTCTTAAATTACTTGACAAGCTGGGGAAATAACACAAAACTCTTTTTTAACCTAGGAGGAAAAAATTCGTAGACACTCTTAAAAATAGTATTTGAATGATGAGCTAGAAACTTTTTTCACATTTTATACCATGCTCTAAATGTTTAATATTTTATTATTTTCATAATGAATTTAAAAGATGATTCATGTAGCAAAAAAAGATTATTTTGAAAATACAATTGTATATTTTTTCTAATATGAATACTTTGCCATTGATTAGGCTGATGTATTTGAGGACCCTAATAAAAGACAATTCTTGTTTCAAAAATGCACTCAGGGAAAGTGAATGCTTTATTCTGTATTTAGAACTCAGAAGCAGGAATACTAACCCCTGGTTCTCAGAAGGGATAGCATGGAATAATTTATGAACAAAAACTTTGCAGGTTTAAAGCTAAGCTTGGAGAGCATTTTAATGAGGAAAAGTGGGCAGTGGTATACTTTTTTATGGATCTACTATTCACAACATTTATATAAAATGTAAGTGTTTCTTTCTGTTTAGCAATACTACTTTTCCAAAACGTTGTTTTCATTTCTCAGGTAAAAACAAGAAAAGAAAGGAAGAGAGGAGAGAAAGCGTGGATAAGGGAAGGAGGAGGAGAAAGGACAGTAGAAGACAAGACAAGATGGAGGGAAGTCTTAAGCAGGGGCCTCCGTGGCTGACAACCTTGCAAGGCACCTGGTGAATTTCCAGGCCAGGTTAAGTGATACACACACCATAATCACTGTGAAATCGTGGCTCATTTAACAATGTCTCCACACTGCGGACATCTGACAAATGTGGCTTCATTCTTCCAAAGATATGAAAAGCAGATTCATAAAGAATCCAGCAAATTTCATCACATCTTCACCCTATCTCAGTGAAAATCAAGAGTACAAGAGCCAGAGATTATTTCCTTTTCCTCTAGTACATACAGGGCAAGGGAAGATCATTGTCCTAGAATATCTGAACGCATTTGGTTGCTGTTTGTTTTATTTTCTAAAGCGTAATGCTGAACTATTTGTACAGACCATGCCTGAGAGACTGGAAGGATAAAGGATACCATGTGTGGAGGTGAGAGGGGTTGGGAGCCGAGGAACTGGTGTTCATACCCACTGGAGTTTATAACTTAGGAAGCTTACAGATGCATGCCTGAAGCTCTTATGTATTCGTTTATGGCTATAAAAGCAAATACCAAAGTCAATGATAGAGTATTTTGGTTTTCATAGAGGAAGACTAGAAAGAAAAAGGCTCAGAGATGGGAAAGATCAAGGAGAGTTTCAGCAGTGAAGAACAAAGTCTGAAGAGGTCCTCAGTGGATAAGATACCTACCGCTTAGCGGACTAACACAGACAGAGTACAGAGAGCAAGCACCCAGCAACAGTTTGACATCAGTAATAAAAACAAAGTAACTCATGAGAAAGGGAGACAACAGTCATTTTTATACATTAGCACTTACTTCCTTCTGGTCTTGGGATGATGGCTCTATTAAAACTAGGGAACAGCTAGTAAAAGAGAAAAAGGGGAAACAGTATTTTCAGCAAATCCATAAAAATGATTCTATCGTAGAAGGCACACCTAGGGACTGTCCAAAAATTACACTGACATTGGTTAATCATCATCATGGGCTCAAAGGCAAAGACAGGTAACAAAAAGGAGAGCTCTGAGTCTCCTTGGCCTCTCACCAAGGCATTGCCAAAGTAGCAAAAATAATACGAAGGGCCAGGACTGAAAGTTCACGTAAATTTGTAATGCTCAAACAAATTGCTGCATTCTAATTAGGAAGATGAAGCTCATTTATTCACCATTGCTAAAATCTGCTGTTTACTTAAAGACATGACTCCTGCCATAATCTCAATAACCACATCTGAAATATCAAGGTGATGATCCCAGGCTGCCTCTGAGAATTCTAATGCTGCCCCATTATCTTCAAGGCACATACGTCACCTGGAGAAAATGATGAAATGCCTTCAGTGCCCTTACCTAAATACATAGCTGAATATTTATTTTCTTATGCAGGCTTGCCTTTATCTGTATATCTCAAATTAATTACCTGGCTTTTTTACTCTAAAGGAGAGGATGTGTGTGTCAAGGTTACACTGCCTTTGGCAATAGACTTATTTCCTCATGACTTAGCCATCTGACCATTTTGCTCTGCAAATAGGCAAACTCACTTTCCAAAGCATTTCTTGAATCTCTAGGGGGACAAGTCTAGGTCAGTGCCTTTACTAGAGAGGATTAGGACAAACTTGGATCTCAGCGGATACCAATGTTCAAAGTACTCTTGACTCCTAGCTAAAAATTTCAAGGACAAATTAAGAATAAACAGAACTAAAATCACGGAAGCTAAATGTAGATGAAGTATAAAATAATGATACACAAATCTGATCACTGCTTTTTTCCTCCTAGGATGATACATTTTCTTATACAGGATCTATTTTTAAAATATGTAATTTGGGCTTCCATGTTTCAAACACCGTGTCAAGACTGCTTCATGTGTTCCCGCCCATCCTCTTTGCCCTATTTCTTATATTCTCAGGGACTGCCCACTGCCATCAGATAACATTATCTTCTGCCTATCTCACAAGCTCTATTCTGACACCTCTTTTTACTACATATGACCCCTCTTCTACTGGGCTCTATCTTTTTAAATCCTGCTGAAACGCCAAATGCTTGCCAGATGAGCCCACCTGGTACCTGCTTGGGCAGCTGGTTATGAGTCATAATGCTTTAAGTAGAGTTGATTTAAACCAGTCCTATGGGAGCTGGTGATGAACAGGGAGGCCTGGCTGCTGCGATTCATGGGGTCGCAAAGAGTCGGACACGACTGAGCGACTGAACCGAACTGATGGTGTTCTCTATAATTATCTTTGCTAAGTTCCCCGTTCTATATATGACCTGCCCAGTTCTCAGCTCCCAGATGCCACCAGTCCTCTGAGAGGAAGGTAATGGTTGAGTAAAATGGCAAACAGACTGAAGTCCCATGCCTCTGGATTGCTATCACTGCCTTTAACTTATTCCTCAAACCAATCTGAACACAGCGGCCCATTTGCTAAGGCTACCTAACACTGCACACTGTGGCTCATTAGGCTAAACCAGAAGCTGTTAAATCAAGCAAATAAGTACAGCAGCCACTTGTAATATTGCCTGCACAGCCTCATATTTATCGTTTCATCTCCACTGAGATCGAAATGAATTGCAAGCATTTATTGTGTTCATCACCCAAAGTACTTTCACAGATAGGGAAGAAGAAATTGAGAATTTAGATGACTTCCTCAAGCAAAGCGAACCTGAGCGACAAAGTCAAGAAAAATAAAAAATAATGATATGCCAGTCTCAAGTGTGCCGCTGCTATCACAAACCAAATTTCTAGACTACCAAATGCTTCCAAGAGGAATTCAGACACCAGCTTTAGCAGGGAACTTTTGTTCATATACTATAAAGCAAAAATAACATGAAAATGAACAGAAGTCAACTCTAAAGGATTTGAAACAAAACTCAACCACTGGTTATATCTTACAGCTTCTTTTCCACCCAGAACTTCCAGCCACTGCTTCCTCTCTTCTTCCGAAAACGCCTGCATGGTCAAGGAAACACCAGGCCTGCAAGACACCAGGAACAGATCAGGTTATTCCTTGACTGCTTAAAAAAAAAAACCTCCTTTTCTACTTTCTGATGTTTCATTGTGGTCATTGTTTCTTTTAAACTTTCAATTGAGATAAAATACACAGAACATAAAATTTACATCTACACTATTTTTAACAACATGGTTCAGCAGCATTGAGTCCAGACTCTAGAACTCTTCATATTGCAAAACTAAAATTCTGTACCCATTAAACAACAAGTCTCCACTCCCCTCCCTCCCAGCTCCTGACAACCACCCTTCTACCTGTTGTCTCAAGGAACCCGAATACTCTAGGTGACTCTTACAAGCGGACTCATGCAGAATTTGTCTTTTTGTGACTTGCTTGGTAAAGTATCCTCCATTTTCATCCATGCTGTAGCGTGTGTCAGAATTGCCTCCCCTTTTAAGGCTGAGCACTCCATTGTATGAATATATCACATCTTTCTATCCATGCACCCATCAATGAATGCATGGCTTGTTTCCACCTGGTTACTGTAAACAATGCTGCTACTAGATCCTGCTTTCAATTACTTGGGGTATATACTCAGAAGTGGAGTTGTAGGATGTAATATAATAAATGTATGTTTAATTTCTGACCCCATTTTCCAGCACACAGCTGCAAAATCCCTTAGAGGGGCTACCCTGAAGTTCTTAAGCCAGGGGCACTGGTTTGATCCCAGGTTGGGGAACCAAGATCCCACATGACACATGGTGCAGAAGGAAGCAAGGAATAGAGAAAGGGAGGTAAGCAGGGAGGACAAACTTGGAATCTTTAAAATGATGTGTCATTTTGTATACTAATGAGCTGAGGCCCCTGGAAAGCCTCAGGATGTGGGCTGGTTGCCTGGGGAACCAACCATGTGACTAGAGGATTCGAATTTTCAGCTCCATCTCATCCATGCACCTCCCAAGAGTTGGGAGGGACTGGAGGCTGACTTCAAACACCAACAGCCAGTGATTTAATCAATCGTTTCTGCATAATGAAGCCTGCATAAGAATCCCTGGGGTTCAAGAAACTTTGCAGGGTGGTGAGACCATGGAGATACTGAAGGGAGAGTACCCCAGCAGCAGAAACGGAAGCTCCAAGTCCCTTCCTCCATATTTTGCCCTGTATTATCTCTTCATGGGTTTTCCATCTGTTCTCATTAAAATATCCTTGATTGTAAACTGGGAAGATCCCCTGCAGGAGGAAATAGTAATCCACTCCAGTATTCTTGCCTGGGAAATCCCACAGACAGAGGAGCTTGGCGGGCGACAGTCTGAGGGGTCACAGACAGACAGATGTGACTGAACACACACACACAGGTAAATCAACAACAGTCAGTAAACTGTTTTCCTGAGTTCTGTGAGCCATTCTAACAAATTCTCAAACTCAAGGACAGGGTCATGGGAACATCTGATTTATAGTCGAAAGCACAGATGGCAATCTGGACTTGTGATCGTCATCTGAAGTGGCAGGGGGCAACCTTGAGGCCTTGATCCGTGGGGTCTTTCTGAACTCCACCTAGTGCCAAAGCTGAGTTTAATCTTAGGACACTTGCTCTCCACAGAGAATTAGAGAATTGCTTAGAGACACAAATTTGGAGTACAGGTGTGTTCTGTAATTAGGGAGAAACCTTTTTGTATCACAAGGGGGGGTCAAATGGTAATTTTATTTATTTATTTTTTAATATTGTGCACTCCTACGAACACTGCACAGGGTTCCAATTTCCCCATATCTTCACCAACACCAATTTTCTTCCTCTCTCCTCTCTGAAAGCAGCCATCCAGTGGATGTGGGAGGGTAGTGAGGATTGCATTTTTATTTATAAAGATACACATGTTGCTGGGCTTCCCCGATAGCTCTAGTGGTGAAGAGTCTATCTGCCAATGCAGGAGTCATGCGCAGGTCCAGCCCTTGGGAAGACCCCCTGGAGGAGGAAATGGCAACCCACTCCAGTATTCTTGCCTGGGAAGCCCCATGGACAGAAAACCTGGTGGGCTATAGCCCATGGGGTCACGAAGAGTTGGACACGACTGAAGCGACTTGGCACACGTTTACTGTTACCCAGGCATGGGCAGAATGAAACCAGAAAGTCATTTTTCATCCCGTCCCAGCACTGTCAACCATTTGGGGGTGGGGGGGGGGGGGCGGTGGTTTCCTTGGTGTTTTCTTAGAGCCTTGGGTTGGTCCTCAGAGCCAAAGGCTGGTCTTTCTTAGTTCAGATTATTTGGATATTTAGACAATCTGCCTGAAAACTCTTCATGCTGGGAAGGAATACTAGGTAGAAAAGCTATTAATAATTCCTCTTAAACTCTGGTGGTTTCTCCAATGAAACAAATTTTGTATGTTTGATAAAAAGTAGTAAAAATAAACTTTTGGGAAAGGGAAGAAAAGGTAGAATGCTCCAAACCACAGACAACTGGAAATGAAAATAGATGGTTGAAATGGAAAGTAAAGATCCATTCCCATTTAATACTGAATATACAATATTTTTTAAAGCTATCACTCCTGGAACAGTATTTCACCTTATTTTCAAGGGTTGGATAATCTTTTACAAGTAAAGCAAGTGGTAAGAATCAAATGTAACTCAATAACCACTACAAGTTTTATAAAGTACTTAAAGCATGCAATACTCCAAAAGCACCATACCACCCAAGGCAAATACACTGTTCCCAAAACTCACACCCACAGGTGTTAGGCTTTCTCCCCACATGATGGCTACAAAGCCTGAGCAGCTATCTGCTTCAGCTTCACTACCAAGTCTCTACAATTGATGGGTCTGCCTCGCCAACCACTTTCTCCAGGCTTTGAGGTTTTTTTGGAAAAAATAACTTGTGGATGTCTCTAGTGGTCCAGAGGCTAAGACTTCACCTTCCAGTACAAGAGGTGGGGGTTCAATCTCTGGTCAGGAAACTAAGATCCCAGATGCCACACGGCCCCCCAAATATATATACACAGACATACACACAAATATGTAACAAATTTAAAGGACTTTAAATATGGTCCAAGTCAAAAAAAAAATCCTAAAAATTAAAAATCAATTCTCAACCCCCAAGTGCACTCCTGAACAGCAACATGACTCTTGACTGCTGCTGCTGCTGCTAAGTCGCTTCAGTCGTGTCCAACTCTATGCGACCCCATCGACCGAAGCCCACCAGGCTTCCCTATCCCTGGCAAGGACACTGGAGTGGGTTGCTATTTCCTTCTCCAATGTATGAAAGTGGAAAGTGAAAATTGAAAGGGAAGTCGCTCAGTCGTATCTGACTCTTAGCGACCCCATGGACTGCAGCCCACCAGGCTCCTCCGTCCATGGGATTTTCCAGGCAAGAGTACTGGAGTGGGGTGCCATTGCCTTCTCCTGGTCTACCCTAAACATTTCAGTAATGGCCCAGGGTTGCCATCACCCTAGCGCTACGGAGCTCACAACCAAAATCCCACCTCCTCTCGCTCTGCTATGTACAGCATCCTTCTGCAGCAAGAATCGAGGCAAGATGCCCAGAAAACCAGGCTGTTTTAAGAAGTGCCTCGACTGGGACGTGGGGATTCTGGCCCTTATTCTTAGTAACCCACACTGGGCTCAGGGGAGTTAATTAAAATTGTGAGGGAAAACTTCAGATGGCAGGCGTGTTTTTCTTTACATCGGTTAAGTGATAAAACAATATTTACACACGGGGGGTCTCAGGTCTACATGAATGCTCCATTCTTGCAAAGCAGAAAAAATATCTAGAGACCTCTCCCAAAAGTATATGGATTCAAACACTTAATATATCATTAAAAGAAATAAATATAAAATGGACAGGGAGGAGCTACATCAAATCCATGAAAGAAAGCTAACATATTTTCTAATCCAGGAATGACAAAACCAGCAGAGAAAATGAGACTCCAGGCCAAAAACGGCAAAGTCTGTCATGGGATACAAAGACAGGGTTTACAATCACTCAGTTCTTCCAACAACCACATGATGAGCTATTATGCTTTGTCTTGTCCCAGGAGGTCAGGAATTATTAAATATCTTACCGCGTGCTAGGCTCTGGGCTAAGCACACTGTCTAGCAGAGAAAGCAGAAGATAAACAAATCATAAATAATCAATTAACTGCAAGTACACAGAATGCTGGGCTTCCCAGGGGGCACCAGTGGTAAAGAACTTGTCTGCCAATGCTAGAGATGTAAGAGATGAGGGTCCCATCCCTGGGTCAGAGAGCTCCCATGGACGAGGGCACAGCAACCCACTCCAGAATTCTTGCCTGGAGAATCCCATGGGCAAAGGAGCCTGGCGGGCTACAGTCCACAGGGTTGCAAAGAGTCGGACACAACTGAAGCGACTTAGCACACACAAAGAATGTTGGAAGGGAGTCAGGTGAGTGTAAATGAGCAAAGCCAGCTCCCTAGGAGGAAAAGAGGAAGTAAGAAGGACATCAGGAGATATGAGCCCAGATAGAAAACCTTTCAATTTCAATTATGCTAAATCATTGTGGTCTAGGAGACTTGTCAGTGAACCTGCCAATCTCTTTAGGCAACTTCAGGATTTTTACGGTGATCTGGGAGTAAGAAAGGAAGTGAAGAACGTGAAAGTGTTAGTTGCTCAGTTGTGTCCAACTCTTTGCAACCCCATGGACTATAGTCCACCAGGCTCCTCTGTCCACTGGGATTCTCAGGCAAGAATACTGGGAGTGGGTTGGCATTTCCTTCTCCAGGAGATCTTCCTGACCCAGGGATCGAATCCAGGTCTCCTGCATTTCAGGCAAATTCTTTACCATCTGAGCCACCAGGGAAGCCCCATAAGAAAGGAAAGCCTGTCCTAACCCTGGAAGTTAGGCTTCCCTGGGGAAGGGACATTTAATCTGAAACTTTAAGGATAAATGAGCCATGTACAAATAGAAGCAAGAGGGCCATGGCGTTCCCTAGGCTGAGAAGGCGCACAGCAAGGACAGAGCACACTCTGGAGGAGCTGGGAGCAGTCTCATCACGGGTCCCACAAACCAGCTGCAGAGAAACTCCATGGAAAGATGGGGTCCCACCACACGGGCCTCCTTGGTCATGCTGCGGGTTTACGTATCCAAAATCACTGCAGATGGTGACTGTAGCCATGAAATTAGAAGACACCTGTGCCTTGGAAGGAAAGCTGTGACAAACCTAGACGAGAGTACTAAAAAGCAAAGACATCCCTTTGCCGACAAAGGTCCATATAGGGAAAGCTATGGTCTTTCCAGTAGTCATGGATGGATGCGAGAGTTGGACCGTAAAGAAGGCTGAGCACCTAAGAACTGATGCTTTGGAACTGTGGTGCTAAAGAAGACTCTTGAGAGTCCCTTGGACTGCAAGGAGATCAAACCAGTTAATCCTAAAGGAAATCAATCCTGCATATTCATTCGAAGGACTGATGCTGAAGCTGAAGCTCCAATACTCTGGCCACCTGGTATGAAGAGCTGAGTCACTGGAAAAAGATTCTGATGCTGAGAAAGATTGAAAGCAAAAGAAGAAGAGGGCAGCAGAGGAAAAGATGGTTGGATAGCATCAGCGATTCAATGAACATGAATTTGGGCAAACTCCAGGAGACAGTGAGGGACGAGGAGGCCTGGCGCACTGCAGTCCATAGGGTCCCAAAGAGTCAGACAGAACTAAAAGTGACTTAACAACATAAACAAATCCTACATGTCACTGAAGGTTTTCAGTAGGGGGTTAACATGATCAGATTAAACATGTACATGTCTCTGCATCGGCATAGTTCCGTTCCCTCGCATGGCTGAGTAATATTCCACTGCATATATGCACCACATCTACTGTTGATGGACGTTCAGGTTGCTTCCATGTGCTCCAGACTGACATACAAAGTGAAGTAAGTCAGAAAGAGAAAGGCAAATATTATATATGAATACATATATGCGGAATCTAGAAAAATGGTACGTACGAACTTATTTATTTGCAAAGCACAAATAGAGTCATAGAGGTAGAGAACAAACGTATGGGAGATTGGGATTGGTATACACACACTTTATCACCTAAGCCATCAGGGAAACCCCATATACACATTACTATGTATAAAATAGATAACTAATGAGAACCTATTGAATAGCACAAGGAACTCTACTCAGGGCTCTGTAGTGATGGAAATGAGAAGGAAATGCAAGGAAAAGAAGATATATGTACACCTGTGGCTGATTCACCTTGTTCTAAAGCAAAAAGGAACAACACTGTAAAGCAACTATATTCCAATTTAAAAACTTACGGTAAAGTAAAAAAAAAAAAACTGTGTACATGAACAATGGCTGCTCAGTGACAAATGGACTGAAGCTGAGCAGGGGTGGTTAAAAAGATGTGTTAGACAATTCAGAGGGTAAGACAGAAATGACCAAAATAAAGAGAAATAAATGAATGGATCTGAGAAATACTCAAGGGTACTTCAATATGCCATGGGCAACAAAATAATGAGTAAGAAAGCTATCACTCCAAGAATAAAGAATGAAAGACAGATCATTTACAATATACCATTAATAACTAGTTAGGGATTCAGTGAAGGCCAAAACAGCCACAGCAAATAAAGACATTCTGTACTTAGCAAAGAGTTGGACACAACTGAGCGACTGAACTGAACTACTACTTAGAATACTTGAAACACAAGCTGGAATCAAGATTGCCAGGAGAAATGTCAATAACCTCAGACATGCAGATGACACCACCCTTATGGCAGAAAGTGAAGAAGAACTAAAGAGCCTTTTGATGAAAGTGAAAGAGGAGAGTGAAAAAGTTGGCTGAAAGTTCAACATTCAGAAAACTAAGATCATGGCATCTGGTCCCATCACTTCATGGCAAATAGATGGGGAAATGGTGGAAACAGTGGCTGAGTTTATTTTTGAAGGCTCCAAAATCATTGCAGATGGTGACTGCAGCCATGAAATTAAAAGATGCTTGCTCCTCGGAAGAAAAGCTATGACCAACCTAGACAGCCTATTAAAAAGCAGCAGAGATATTACTTTGCCAACAAAGGTCCATCTAGTCAAAGCTATGGTTTTTCCAGTAGTCATGTATGGATGTGAGAGTTGGACTATAAAGAAAGCTGAGTGCCAAAGAATTGATGCTTTTGAACTGTGATGTTGGAGAAGACGCTTGAGAGTCCCTTGGATTGCAAGGAAATCCAACCAGTCCATCCTAAAGGAAACCAGTCCTGAATATTCATTGGAAGGACTGATGCTAAAGCTGAAACTCCAATACTCTGGCCATCTGATGCAAAGAACTGACTCATTTGACAAGACCCCAATGCTGGGAAAGACTGGAGGCAGGAGGAGAAGGGGACACCAGAAGATGAGATGGTTGGACAGCATCACTGACTCAATGGACATGAGTGTGAGCAAGCTCCAGGAGTTGGTGATGGACAGGGAAAAGTCGGACATGACTCAAGTGAACCAATACTTAGAATGGGCTTTCTAGGTGGCGCAATGATAAAGAACCCGCCTGCCAATGCAAGAGACACGGGAGACATGGGTTCGATTTCTGGGTCAGGAAGATCTCCTGGAGGAGGAAATGGCAACCCACTCCAGTATTTCTGCCTGGAAAACTCCATGGACAGAGGAGCCTGGAGGGCTAACGTCCTTAGGGTCTCAGAGAGTCAGACATGACTGAGAGGCTGAGCATGCATGCTTAGCATGCACTCATACTTCAAACACTCAAAATCAGACTTGAATTGTGATCAAATTTCCTGTACTTACTAGTTTCTTTTTGCTCTCCCCTAAGGTTCTCCATTCAGACGTGAGGGGAGATAACATTTACTACCAGTAGACTGTTGAATATTCTTAACCAAACTGTACAAGAGCAACAGATAAGAGAGACAATGACTGGTTCTAATCACTTGGAGTGACGACAGAAGTGTTGAATGATGAAGAGTTATGAAACTAGAATTACAGATACTAAAGTAAATAAAAAAGCAACTGTCAGGCTTCAGATCAAATGGCCACGTTACAATACAGATATACAATGTGGCATAAAAAGGAAACTACTATTCTACTCCTTGTCTCCAAGGCATGAAGATCCAGACTTGAGCCCCCTGGCTCGTTGAAGAATACAGCGAAGAACGAACCAACCTACCTGCTGAAAGACGAGAGATTAAGTAGAGATCTATTACCTACAAGGACAGAATTCTATTTTTGTTTCCATTTTGACAAATAATAACACAGTAACTCACAACAACTCTACTTCAGAGAATTAATCCATCTCACTGCAGTGATTCCCAAGAACACTTCACACTCGTCACATGCTCCTTAAAGGGAACAGTCACCAGATTTATAGAAAGCAGCCCCATCCTACCACACAAGCTGCCCAAAGCCATCCACTACAGCTCCTACCTCTAAATAAAATGTCAGGCACTAAAATACGTTTCAACCATTTAAAATTTCTCAAGTGTCTTCCTTTTATTTGTAATACTCCATTGCTATGAAATCATTAAGCAAAACTGAGACTTAAGGACACATTTTAAACTACAGTATTAACAGGATCTCATCATTGAAACAAAATATAAAAATTCTCCAGTTTTCAAAAGAGAGACATGTTTTACTGATAAAACATGACTTTTTAATAAAATTTAGTGGACACGTAGAACAACTTGGTGACCATGAGGCTAGTGGAGAACAAAAAATTTTACAACAAAGTGCTGGATTGTTCACGTTTACATAAAGAGAGAAACAATGAATTCTCCAGGCAAGAATACCAGAGTGGGTGGCCATTCCTATCTCCAGGGGATCTTCCCGACTCAGGGATCAAACCCAGGTCTCTTGCATTGCAGGCAGCTTCCTTATCATCTGAGCCACCAGGAAAGCCCACATAAAGACAGAAATAGCAACTATCTCTTCATTTCATGGACAGGCTAAGGAAGAACGTGACTTCCCTGGAGCCAGAAACCAGGACTGAGAATGTTCTAACTTGGTTTTCTAGAACAGATGTTGCTGCAGTGTTTACAAGGGAGGACATAGCCTCCTCCTCTTTCTGCATCAAATAATCAGTTCAACCAAATTAACATTTGGTATGTACTGTATGCCAGGTCTGCAGGTTACTCCATGCCCAGCAAGGCAAAGCGGATTCCAGGAGAACACAAAGGCACCTGGATAAACTTCATGAAGGAAAACTGAACCAGACCAAAGAGAGCCCTTGGCTGGGATAGTCTGTCTTTACTTAAAACCAAAATTGTTATACAGCAAAGGTTGAGAACTGAAACCTGAAGAAAGAAACACTCAGGTTAAACAGGTTTTTATTCTTAAATTACCATCTCAATCTCTTTTCATTCATTCATTCAAAAAAAATATGGACTATCAGGTATCAGACGCAACCCAAGACTGATGCATGAGACACGGCCTTACAAAGCTAGTATCTATATTCTCCATTTGACCTTCTATCTGTTAATCCTCTTTCAACTGCATTTTTTATTGTTCTGTCAAAGCATGTGGAAGACACAGGTTTTTTTCTTAGATTCTACAAGACAGATCAATGAGCCTGTAAATTAAAAAAATATAAAACAGCATAAGCGTGGAGAGAAACAGTCACATTTATAAGATGTCAATTAATGAGATATTATTGTAAATGGAGAAATTAAGAGGAAAAAAACTAAGCAGCAGCTACTAAAACTTATGATGGAAATAAATCAGGAATATTCTAATGCTTTTGTAAGAGGAATGTTGAAAAGGAAGAGGGGGAAAAAAATCCAAGCATATTACAAGTCCTGCACTAAATTTTACTCTAAGAGGAAAGTGCCAAAGCCAAGTAAAACACTTTTAAAAGTTTTAGAAATGTAGCAGTCATAATCGGCTTCTTGCAAGAGATGCTGGGGGGAAAATTTTAAATATAAATCTATAAATTTTCCCAGAGACAGTTAAAGCATATAACCTGAGTTTACTAAGGGAGAAGACAATGACAACTTTCTGTGGTCCACCAAAAAGGTATTTCAAACAGAGCAAATAAGCAGGGATATACTCACAAGTAGGATTATTTTCTCCAGTAAAAGTGAACTCAACCCATTCTCATTTGAGAACGGCTGCTTCTGCTCCGACTGCAGAAGTTATGGGAAACATCATTTTTACCTTAACGACTTGAACAAGATGGAGAACCTATAAAATCCCTACAAAATCACAGTAGTTTGTTTTTTTAATAAACATCTGAGAACTGAAGATGCCAAAAAAAAAAAAAGAAGAAGCACACTAAAACACAGGAAGTAATGCGTCCTTTCCTAAAGAGAACACACACGCACACACATACAGCTGTCTCATCCTCTGGGAAAAGCAGCACAAAGAGGAAGCGATGAGAGGAGGAAAACTGGATTTTAACAAAGTTTTAAACGTAGAGTATGAGCTGGTGGGGGGCTTCCCAGATGGCTCAGTGGGTAAAGAACCTGCCGCAATGCAGAAGACACGGGTTCAATTCCTGGGTCGGGAAGATCCCCTGAAGGAGGGCACGGCAACCCACTCCAGGGTTCTTGCCTAGAGAATCCCATGGACAGAGGAGCCTGCCGGGCTACAGTCCATGAGTGGCAAAGAGTCAGACATGACTGAAGAGGCTGAGTGCATGAGCTGGTGTGATGGTTTAAATCTCTAGAACAGTGGGCCCCAACTCTTTTGGCACCAGGGACCGGTTTCTTCAGTTCAGTTCAGTTCAGTTGCTCAGTCGTGTCCGACTCTGCGACCCCATGAATTGCAGCACGCCAGGCCTCCTTGTCCATCACCATCTCCCGGAGTTCACTCAGATTCACGTCCATCGAGTCAGTGATGCCATCCAGCCATCTCATCCTCGGTCGTCCCCTTCTCCTCCTGCCCCCAATCCCTCCCAGCATCAGGGTCTTTTCCAATGAGTCAACTCTTCGCATGAGGTGGCCAAAGTACTGGAGTTTCAGCTTTAGCATCATTCCTTCCAAAGAAATCCCAGGGCTGATCTCCTTCAGAATGGACTGGTTGGATCTCCTTGCAGTCCAAGGGACTCTCAAGAGTCTTCTCCAACAACACAGTTCAAAAGCGTCAATTCTTCGGCGCTCAGCATCCCCAGATGCTCAGGGGCAGTTGGAGAGTAGAGCTAAAAGAGGTATGTGCCCTAAGAATAAGGGACAGGGCGGGCGAGCTTCCGGACAGGCTTCTGACAGCATCCTCAAATCGCAGGAAGCCTGTGACTAACAGCAACCATGCCCAATCTCAGCTCAGCTGCCAACCACCCTGACAGCCCTACATACTTGTAGCTTGACAGATGGGTGTGCCCTTACCAGGTATGTGTAGTACTTCCTTTAGTCTCCACTGCTCTCTTACACACAATCTCTGGTATTCCACCAAAAAATTATAAGGCATGAAAAGAAGCAAAGAAAAGTAACTCAAAATCATGAAGAAAGAGAACCAGAAATAGCCCAGGTATTCAGGTGGCGGGGGCTGGAGGAGACTGTCAAACTGAAACCTAAAAGCCACTCTGAATATGTTCAAGGATCCAGTGTCAAAGGTGGCCAAGGGACTTCCCTGGCAGTTCAGTGGCCAAGACCTTGCATTCCCAATGCAGGGGACCCGAGTTCAATCCCTGGTCAGGGAACATGAGATCCCACATGCCTCAACTAAAGACCCTGACACCACACTGAAGCTAAATAAATAAATAAATGAAACTCTTTTTCAAAAAAGCTGGCCAACATGCATACATTGATAGGAGTTTTACCAAAGGGGTAGAAACTATTAAAAAAAGACAAGTGGATATGCAAGAAACAGAAAATAAAACCACAGTAGTTTCATGCATTGGAGAAGGAAATGGCAACCCACTCCAGTGTTCTTGCCTGGAGAATCCCAGGACGGGGGAGGCTGGGTGGGCTACCATCTCTGGGGTCACACAGAGTCGGACACGACTGAAGCGACTTAGTAGCAGCAGCAGCAGCAGTGAAGAGTTCACTTCCAAAGGCAAAGCAACAAGTTCAAGTCTAAATCCCTAACTCTCACACACCCAGCCAGAATTTCTCTTGCTCTAAGTCACCCCAGGCCAGACAACTGAAAATCACCCCTACAGCCTAGAGCCCACCAACATAACTCAAAGCAGCCAACCCTATGCTTTTCCCCTTTCTGCCTTGCCCTTCCCTTGGAAACCCCAGTAAAGAGGGTCTAGGATTTTCCCTTGCTCCTTCCAGACTCCTGACCAAACCCTGGTGTTTCCCCCACGTGCTCTTACACAGCACGTTTGCTCTCTGCCCTTGGAAACTGTAAGGATAAAATTCTCTTCAGTGGCATTAGCCTCTCTATGTCAGCCCTCAGCCACCTTTGTAAATTAAAATCCTGCAGGTACAACTGAAATCAGTCTCGAATGGTCTAACATAGTGCAATCAGAATCCCAGAAAGTGAAGGAAGAGAAAGGGGGGCAGAAGAAGTCTTTGAGGAGCTACTGGGTAAGATTTTCTAAAACTGAGAAAATGATCAACTCCCATATCCAATAACTTCAAAGAACACCAAGCAGGATAAAACAAAGAAAAACACATCTAGGCATGTCATAAAAAGAAAATCTTGAAAGCAGCAAGAGGAAAAGACAACATACAAGAGAACAGTAAGAAAGATGACTTGCCATGAGAAAAAAAAAATGGAAGCTAAAGAAAATAAAACGACTTCTTAGAAGTGCTGGGGGTAAAACATGATGAATCTAGAATTCTACATTCATCAAAAATGAAGGCAAAATAAAGACACTTTCAGATAAACAAAACATGAAAGAAGTCTCCAGCACATCTGCATTATAAGTAATGTTCAGATTAAATTACCCTAAGGGACTTGAAGGAAATAGCACAAGATAGAAACTCAGTTCTGCAGAAACGAATGAAGAAAATCAGAATGGATAAATACACTGATACTAAAAGACAAAAAACCACACACACACACACACCCCCTTATATATGTAAATGAAACATTAAATTTTTTTCAAAAGTTTACTGATCATTGATCTCATAAGGTGAAAACAGTAACATACAACTAGGCTCAGAGTGCATGCGGAATTAAAATATATAAAACAAGGGTACAGAGGACAAAAGGGTGGTCATTAGAAGTCTACTGTTGCAAGGTTCTTACACTGCTTATGAAAAGGTAAAAAACAGGTTAACTATAAAATGCACCTCATACTCAAATAAAGGTACAAAGAGGTATAACTAAAAATCATATAATAGAGGAGATAAAATGGAATACTAAAAATGACTCAGTTCCACAAAAGAAGGCAGCAAAGGAGGAACAGAAAAACAAAGAGCAAAAAGGACAAATAGAAAACAAAACCAAGACGGTGGGCTTAAGCCTATGCATATCCATAACTATACTGTATACACATTAGCCAAAGCTCTGGTTAAAAAGCAAAGGCTAATACACTGGACTTTTTTAAGAGCAGGACTCAATTACATAATTGTTGCTTACAAAAAAAATTAAGCATAAAGACACAAATGGATAAAAGAAAAAGGATGAAAAAAATATGCCGAGTAACACTAAGAAAGTTAGTGCAGCTATAATTAACATCAAACAAGGTAGATTCCACAATACAGATTATCCCAGAACAGACATTTCATAATGATAAAAGTCACTTGAAGAAGACAATCATAAATGTGCATACACAAAGACAAAGATCACGAATATTCAGTATAGGAAACAAAAATTACAAAATCAAAGGAAAACGAGCAAGTCCTCATAGTAGTTAGAAATTTTAACATTGCTAGTTTAGTCATTAATAGAACATTATCAAAAATCAAGACAGTACCAAAGAGCTGAGCAACAGTAACAAACAACTTGATCTAATTGACATTTACAGGACATTATACCCAGCAACAGCAGAAAAATCATTGTTTTCACATGCACATGAATCATTTACTAATAGGCCACACTTAAGACAATGAAACAAGTCTAGTAAACTTCAAGTCATTAATAAAATACAGACTATGTTATCAGACCAAAAGAGAAGTAGAAGAAAAAAAAAAAATAACATGTACACAGAAATTCCCCATCCATTGGGAATTTCTAAAACATTCTAAATAACATCTGAGTTAAAACTCAATGCCTATATTCTAATCACATACAAAACTTGAATTCTTTGGAACTGGATTACAATTAAAAACAATATACATCAAAGTTCATGGGATGAAAGCTAAAGTAGTTTTAGAAGGAAATTTAGATTTAAATGTCTGTGTTCAAAATGAAACAGTAAAGTCATGCTTCCATCTTAAATGTTTAAAAGAAAAAGAAAATCCAAAGGAAATAAAAATAGAAGCAAAAACCAATGACATATTGACAACATGGGTCATCTGAAAAAAGTAACAAATTAACAGTTGTAGGCAAGACTTACTGAGAAAAAAATAAGTCTTCAGTACCAAGCATTAAAAAAGTTATCATTATAGATCCTCTTTGAAAATAGTAGATATTATGAAGAAGGTCATGCCAATAAAGTCAACAGCTTACAGGAAATTAACAAATTCCTTGAAGAACAAATTATCAAAAATGACACAAAAATAGGATATCGGAGTCTAGGGGATGGGGGGGCCCGGCATGCTACAGTCCATAGCATTGCAAAGAGTCAGACATGACTGAGCAACTAATACTTTTCTTTATCAACCAAATATTAGCATGAAAATTATTAGCAATATCCAAAGAAGTTACTACATCACTACCAAGTAGAGCTGATCCCAGAAATGCAAAGTTAGTTTAACTTAGAAAATTCAATGCAATTCACCTACTAACAGATTAGAGAAAAATATTTCATGATCATTTCAACAGATACCAACATTTTTTTCAAAAGTCAACATCTATTTATGATTAAAACTAGGAACAGACAAAAAAAAAATCTCCTCAATATAAAAGGCATCTACAGCCTTAAACCAAATTTCATCCTTTACAGTGAATAATGAATGCTTTTCCCCTTAAGATGAGAACAGGGCAAGATGCCCAATTATCACCACTTCTGTTCAACATATTGTTGGAGGTCTTGGCAGTGCAAAAAGACAAGTGAAAGACATAAAAGACATTCAGATTGGAAATAAAAAAAGCAAGCTGTCTTTTTCATACATGACACCACTGTATACAAAAGAAAACTCCTTAAAGAAACTATAGGAAGCAATAAATCAACTCAGCAATATTATAGGGCACGAAAACCGACTGCATTTTTATATACTAATAGCATATTGGGAAAATAAAACGAAAAATAAAATGCATTTAAAAATAGCACCCAGAAGCAAAAAATACTTACACAAATTTAACAAAAGATATCCATGACTCGATACTAAAAACTACAAAACACTGCTGAAATTTAAGACTAAATAAATAGAAAGTTAGACTTGTCAATTATTACGGTTCCATATTGATAATATTGGCCTGTAGGTTTTTGGATGAAGGATTCTGATGAAGGCTTAGTATCCAGAATACTTAAAATAATTCCTACAAATGTATACTGATTGCAACATTTATATGAAAGGATCTGGAATGGCAAAAACAAATTTGAAAAGACCAGCAGAATCATACCACTTGGCTTCAAGACTTACTCTAAAGCTACACAGTAATAATAGTCCTACAGAACCAGCAAAAAGAACAGACAAACCAAAGGATGAGACCAAGCGAGAAACTGATAAACTGAACTTCATCAGAATAAGAATGTTTTTCTCATCAGTTTTTCTCTCTTTAAAATGAAGAGGCAAACCATAGAGCCCAGAAAATATTCACATTAATACATTCACAATATGATTGATTAGTATCCAGAAAACTTAAAATCCCACAATTCAATAACAAGAAGACCAACAACATATTTTACGTGAAAAATAAAAATAAGATTTTAATAGGCATTTCACAATGTTAGAAATATAAATGGCCAGAAAGCATACAGAAAAGCATTCAATCAACATCACTAGTCATGACCAGCTTAAAGGAAAAACACGAACATAATCAAAGGTTGGTAAAAGGATAGAGAAACTGGAATTCTCATACATGGCTGGTAGGAAGAAACTCTGTTTTCTTAAGTCAGACACACACACACAGCCCACAGACCCAGCAATCCCACTCAGAAATATCTATCTAAGAGAAATGAAAACATGTGTCTACTAAAACCCTTGTATACAACTGTTCTTTACAACTTTATTTACAAACCTAAAAAACTTTTCAACAATCCACATTTCAGTGTCCTTCAACATGCATTTCCATGAATAAATTCAGATGACTGTCAATTCAGATTTCCATTTAAATATTGAAACCAGTACAAAATGTAGCTTTCAGCATGCCACTATTAACAGTACCATCCTTAGGGTAAAAAAAAAATCTTACATTCTATGAAAAACACTGAAGCCTATATACAAGAAATGCTGCTTATAATTCTGCCTACTCCATTTTCTACCAGTTCTACCAAAATTCTTTAAAAGTTCCTTCCATTCCTCTTCTCTCTATCCTGGTATCCGAGCAGAATTACTAAATGATGCACAATGCCTGAAATGCACACTGTGTCTTTATTCATCCCCTGCACTATAGCCAATTATGCTGCTGTTACACTTTTTTTTAATTGAAATGAACCTCATAAATACATTTCTGTAAACATGTAATGGAAAACAGTACAACTCCATTCAATTCCACTAACTCTTGGCGTTGTCTTTTCAAATGCTTTAAAACAGGGCTTCTGAACAGTGACCATACTTTCAGGCTAGATCAGACGGTGCTTTCTTGGGGAGGGCTGCCCTGTGCTGGACATTTAGCATCACTACTGGCCTCCATTCACCAAACAACAGAAGCAATAGCCTGTACCCTGCTGCCTTCCTCATCCCATCTGCAACAATCAAAATGTCCCCAGATATAACGTCACTCACTGTTGAGAACCTCAGACTCCGAGGATTATCTTAACATGTTCTCCCAAGATTTCTATGATTCCTTTTATCTTGGGTCTCTTCTCCTCCGAGTTTCCAAACTGACCAAATCTTTAAATTTAACAATCAATTTTTCTAGTACACACTTTCACAGACAGCCCTATTCCCTACTGCTTCTCAGCTCCCTAAGCACCTTGGACAGAGCTCTAAACTGCTTTTTGTTTGCAAACACTCCCAGGCTGCGAGTTCCCTAAAGGTTAGGTCTTTTAGTCCCTGGTTGTCCCTCCCACCCTCAGCATCAAACACAGTCAAAGTCTGTTTAGCTGCCTGAGGGACACGCACTAGAAAAATACTTGCAAATATTATTCCAATTGATGTGCTACAGAAACATCTCTGTTATTATTCAGTCCAATGACATGGTCTTCTTAACTCCTTCGTTTGAAGTGATAAAGAGTACATTACCATGCACACAGATGCTAAATAAAGTCTCTGGTATAAACGCATACTGCTTCAGATACAGGGGTGAGTTCATCTTATCATCATCATGAAAATATAAGTGGGTGAATTATAAAAACAGGAAGTATCTTGCCTGCATCCTCTCAGGTGCAATACACTAGGAATGAGGCAACATCAAACCAAATATATATATACATATATATATATATCTGAACTGTTAGGTTAATGAAAGCAAAACAGCAAGTGCTTTCTTTAAGTGGTGCCTGAATGCCATGTGGGGGAGAATGGCACGGAATGGTAATTATTTACCAAGTAAGGGTATGGGGTCACAGCACAATGAAGCATATGGCAAGCATGCCAGTGAAAATGAAAAGCACGTTATGTAACAAAATTGTGTGTGGGCGGGAGGTGATATTTTACCCTCCAGGAAGGAAAGCTGTCTCTCCTGATAGGCTAGAGCTTGCCATGGGGGAGGTAACTAGACAAAATGCTCTTCTCCAAACTAAAATCAGTGATGTGACCAGTTCACAGCCCATGATACTTGATGTGCGGCTGGGCGTGAAGTAGTGAATGTTTATAGCCATTTAAAAGCCTGATTTTAGTTATAGTATTTATTTTCAGCATTGTTCCTTTTTAAGCTTTACTGAGATATAATTCGCGCCATAAGATTTACCTAGATCATACAGTTTAATAGCTTTTAATACAGTCACAGAGGTGTACGACAATCACGAAAATCAATTTTAGAATATTTCATCACCACCTAAAAAAAAAACCCACGTCCCATTATCCATTCATCTTTATTTCCCTCCGAATACTCAGCCCTGGACAATGACTGCGCTGCTTTCCACCTACACAGATTTCGCTGTTCCGGATGCATCATATAAATGGAACCATCCGGTACGCAGTCTTCCAGGACTGGCTGGTCTCACTCAGCAGACTGCTTTCCAGGTTCATCCACATGGTAGTGGTTCGATATAATTTCAAATCTTCTTGTTCATGACAAAAATAAAGTTTTTAAGAGTGAAGTTGGGAGATACACTGCTCTGGGAAAGACCCTGGGTATAGAGTTG
Source organism: Kobus ellipsiprymnus (assembly GCA_006410655.1). Classification (NCBI taxonomy): domain Eukaryota; kingdom Metazoa; phylum Chordata; class Mammalia; order Artiodactyla; family Bovidae; genus Kobus; species Kobus ellipsiprymnus. The sequence goes on along the minus strand of SJYR01001590.1, from coordinate 139,870 downwards.
ATTCACTTTGTTAAACAGCAGAAGCCAGCGCAATTATCCTCCAATTAAAAATTTAAAATAGGTACCTAAGAAGAACCTATTGTACAGCACAGGGAACACTCACTACTCAATACTCTGTAATGACCTATATGGGAAAAGAATCTTTTAAAAAGTGGATATATGTAATACCTGTATGACAGATTCATTTTGCTCTACAGCAGAAACTAACAAGAGTGCAAATCAATTACACTCCAACAAAAACTTTTTTAATTTAAAAAAAAAAAGTGAAATTGTGAATCCGGAGGGCATCAACCAACCACATCTATGGATACCAAAAGCACTCAGTAGTTCAAGTAGTGAAGGGCACTGCTGGGGGGTTTTCAGTAAGAACAGATGAAGAAGGAACCGTGGGATGGTGGGGATTCGAACTCAACAGGCAGTTGTGAGGTCTGGGCAAGGCTACCCTCCACCGATCTAAGTAGCTTTCTGAAGACCTTGGGGCATTAACGCCTGCAGTGGTGAAGGGGACTCTTACCAGCAGAGGCAAAAACCCAACAGCAGCCCCACTAAGAAGATCTCGTCCATCCACACCAGCACCTTCGTTCCCCGGGAAGCAGGTGCTTTCCGCATTTGCTCTCAATGGGTCAAGCCCATTCCAAAAGCCGACCTGTAAAAAGGTACCCCTCAACTACATGTATCCCTTCATCTTCCCTTGCCTGGAATGATAGTTTAGTTAATCTGTCACTGGTTTGGATTATGTTATTTCTGTATTAACTTGATAAGAGACAACATATACACTATTAGAGACAGTATGTGTACGGAGACATTATGCCTCCTACATGCTACTGCCTTGTGAAATTATGCCCACAATGAACCTGTGTTAAATAAAATATAAGCAAAGACAGTCTCAGGCTCTAAATTAAATTTGCCTAAAAACAAAACATAGCATGTATTAGCTCTTCATTTCTGTTTACTGTCAAACCATATTTTATCATATGGCTCTACCACCTTTATCTATCAATCAGTTGATGGATATTTCCATCATTTCTACTTTTTGGCTATTATGAATAATGTTTCTATGAATATTCATGTGCAAGTTTTCAGTTAGACATTAGGTTCTCATTTCTCTTTTTTATATTGCTAGGAGCAGAAGTTTCCAGGTTATGTAACTTTAATTTTTGAAAGAACTGACAAATACGTTTCAAAACAGCTATTTGTTGTTTTTCTACAGTTCACTCAGTCATGCCCGATTCTTGGTGACCCCATGGACTGCAGCACACCAGGCTTCACTGTCCTTCACCAACTCCCAGAGACTGCCCAAACTCATATCCATTGAGTCAGTGATGCCATCTAACCATCTCATCCTCTGTCGCCCCCTTTTCCTCCTGTCTTCAATCATTCCTAGCATCAGGGTCTTTTCCAGTCAGTAGGGATGGAGGAGCCTGGTGGGCTGCAGTCCATGGGGTGAGTTGGACACAACTAAGCGACTTCACTTTCACTTTTCACTTTCATGCCTTGGAGAAGGAAATGGCAACCCACTCCAGTATTCTTGCCCGGAGAATCCCAGGGACGGGGGAGCCTGGTGGGCTGCTGTCTATGGGGTCGAACAGAGTCAGACACGACTGACGCAACTTAGCAGCAGCAGCATCAGGTGGCCATAGTTTTGGATCTTCAGCTTCACCATCTATCCTTCCAAAGAATATTCAGGACTGATTTCCTCTACAATTGACTGGTTTGATCTCGATCTCCTTGCAGTCCAAAGGACTCTCAACAGTCTTCTCCAGCACCACAGTTTGAAGGCCTCAGTTCTTCCGGGGTTAGCCTTTTCTATTGTCCAGCTCTCACATCCATACATGACAACTGGAAAAACCACAGCTTTGACTACACAGACCTTTGGAGGCAAAGTATTGTCTCTGCTTTTTAACAGGCTGTCTAGGTTCCTCCAAGGAGCAAGCGTCTTTTAATTTCATGGCTGCAGTCACCATCTGCAGTGATTTTGGAGCCCAAGAAAAGAGTCTGACACTGTTTCCATTGCTTCCCCATCTATTTTCCATGAAGTGATGGGACCAAATGCCATGATCTTCATTATTTGAGTGTTGAGTTTTAAGCCAGCTTTTCCCTCTCCTCTTTCACCTCAACAAGAGGCTCTTCAGTTCCTCTTCTTTTTCTCCCAGCAGAGTGGAATCATCTGTATACATAAGGTTATTGACATTTCTCCCGGCAGTCTTGATTCCAGCTTGTGCTTCATCCAGTCCAGCATTTCTCATGATGTACTCTGCATAGAAGTTAAATAAGCAGGGTGACAATATACAGCCTTGACGTACTCCTTTCTTGATTCTGAATCAGTCCATCGTTCCACATCCGATTCTAACTGTTGCTTCTTGACCTGCGTACAGGTTCTCAGGAGGCAGTTAAGGTGGCCTGGTATTCCCATCTCTTTAAGAATTTTCCAGTTTCTTGTGATTCACACAGTCAAAGGCTTTAGCATAGTCAATGAAACAGATGTTTTTCTGGAATTCCCTAGCCATTTTTATGATCCAGCAGATATTAGCAATACAATCTCTGGTTCCTCTGCCTTTTCTAAATCCAGCTCATATATCGGGAAGTTCTCGGTTCACACACTGTTGAAGCCTAGCCTGAAGGATTGTGAGCATTACTTTGCTAGCACATGAAATGAGTGCAATTATGCGGTAGTTTAAACATTCTTTGTCATTGCCTTTCTTTGGGATTGGAATGAAAACTGACCTTCTCCAGACCTGTGGCCACTGCTAAGTCTTCCAAACTTGCTGGCATATTCAGAGCAGCACACTAACAGCATCATCTTTTAGGATTTTAAATAGTTCAGCTGGAATTCCATCACCTCCACTAGCTTTGTTCACAATGATGCTTCCTAAGGCCCACCTGACTTCGCACTCCAGGATGTCTGGCTCTAGGTGAGTGATCACACCATTTTGTTTATCTGGGTCATTAAAATGTTCCTGTATAGTTCTGTGTATTCTTGCCACCTCTTCTCAGTACTTCTGTTTCTGTTAGGTCCACACCACTTCTGTCCTTCATTGTGCCTGCACAGAAAGATGAACTCCCCAGGTCGGCAGGTGTCCAATATGCTTCTGGAGAAGAGCACAGAAATGGCTCCAGAAGGAATGAAGAGGCTGAGCCAAAGTGGAAACAACACCCAGCTGTGGATGTGACTGGTGGTGAAAGTAAAGTCTGATGCTGTAAAGAACAGTACTGCATAGAAATCTGGAATGTTAGGTCCATGAATCAAGGTGAATTGGAAGTGGTCAAACAGGAGATGGCAAGAGTGAACGTGAACATTTTAGGAATTAATGAATTAAAATGGACAGGAAAGCATGAATTTAATTGATGACCATTATATCTACTATTGTGGGCAAGAACCCCTTAGAAGAAATGGAGTAGCCCTCATAGTCAACAAGAGAGTCTAAAATGAAGTACTTGGTTTCAATCTCAAAAATGACAGGATGATCTCTGTTCATTTCCAAGGCAAATCATTTAGTATCACAGTAATCCCAGTATATGTCCCAACCACTACTGCCAAAGAAGCTGAAGTTGAATGGTTCTATGAAGACTTACAAGACCTTCTAGCAGTAACACCAAAAAAAGAATGTCTTTTTCACCATAGGGGACTGGAATGCAAAAGTAGGAGGTCAAGAGATATCTGGAGTAACAAGCAAGCTTGGCCTTGGTGTACAAAATGAAGTAGGACAAAGGCTAACAGAGTTTTGCCCAAAGAATGCACTGGTCATAGCAAACACCCTCTTGCAACAACACAAGAGACAGCTCTACACATGGACATCACCAGACAGTCAATACCAAAATCAGACTGATTATATTCTTTGCAGACAAAGATGGAGAAGCTCTATACCATCAGCAAAAAAAAAAAAAAAAGATCAGGAGTTGACTGTGGCTCAGATTATGAACTCCTTATTACAAAATTCAGACTTAAGTTGAAGAAACTAGGGAAAACCACTAGTAGGGAAAACCATATATTCAGGTATAACCTAAATCAAATCCCTTATGATTACACAGTGGAAGTGACAAAACAGCTATACCATTTCAAATTTCCACCATCAGTATGTATGAATTCCTATTTCTCCACATCCTCACCAATACTTGTTATTATTTGACTTTTCAATTATAGTTGGGAGAAGGCAATGGCAACCCACTCCAGTACTCTTGCCTGGAAAATCCCATGGACGGAGGAGCCTGGTAGGCTGCAGTCCGTGGGGTCGCTAAGAGTCAGACACGACTGAGCGACTTCACTCTCACTTTTCACTTTCATACACTGGAGAAGGAAATGACAACCCAGTCCAGTGTTCCTGCCTGGAGAATCCCAGGGACGGGGGAGCCTGGTGGGCTGCCGTCTATGGGGTCGCACAGAGTCGGACATGACTGAAGCGACTTAGCAGCAGCAGCAGTTATAGGTTACCCTAGTGGGTGATATCGTACTGTGGATTAGGTTTGCAGTTCCCTACTAGCTAATGACGTCAAGCATCTTTTGATGTCTTATTAATGAAAGTCGCTTGGCCATGTCCAATTGTGACCCCATGGTCTATACAGTACATGGAATTCTCCAGGTAAGAATACTGGAGTGGGTAGCCTTTCCCTTCTCCAGGGGATCTTCCCCACCCAGGGATCGAACCCAGGTCTCCCACATTGCAGGTGAATTCTTTACCAGCTGAGCCACAAAGGAAGCCCAACAATACTGGAGTGGGTAGCCTACCCCTTCTCCAGCGGATCTTCACAACCCAGGAACTGAACTGGGTCTCCTGCATTGCAGGTGGATTCTTTACCAGCTGAGCTACCAGAGAAGCCCATGCTTATCAACCACCTGTATATTTTCTTTGGCAAAATGTCTCATTTAGAACTTTTACCCATTTTAATTGGGTTATTTTTTTATTATTGAGTTAGGAATTCTTTATATATTCTGGATACAAGTCTCTTATCACAGGAAATCCCAACTTCTGGGCTGTGGACCCATACTCTTGCCAGATTAGCAGCAGCATTAGATTAAAAATAAAGTGCACAATAAACGCAATGTGTATGAATCATCTTGAAACCATACCCACAATCCCCAGCTCATAGAAAAATTGTCTTCCACAAAACCAGTCCCCGGTGGGGACCACTGCCTTTACAGATATGTCATTTGCAAGAATCTTCTCCCATTCTGTGGGTTGTCTTTTCACTTTGCTAATGTTGTTCTTAACATATGTGTTCTTAACTACCTCTTATCTAAAGTAGTTAAAGTAAGCTTTCAGTGAACAGAGGAAAAGAAAATGAACCACACACCCTCCTAACCATTGATAACCAAAGCAGTAACAGCAAATTGGAAGCCAACCCACCAGCTATTCTCCCCTTCATTCTTCGCAAGAGATTTCCCAGCTATTAATATTAGAACAACACATGGATTGCTCTTTTCTTTTTAAATAATTATTTTTATCATTTTCAGCAAATGCAGTGTTGATCTTTTTCTTTTTCTTTGCCACACCACACAGCATGTGGGATCTTAGCTCTCACTCCCTTCACTGCAAGGCAGATTCTTGACCATGGAACCACCATGGAAGTCCAGGATTGCTCTCTTTTGCTTCCAGACATTTCCTTGTCTCAGTACTTCCCAGCTCCCCTTGCAGCTAGATATAACCACACAACTCCATCAAGGCCAATGGTATATGAGCAAAACCAGCGTGTGCTTCCTCTGGAAAGCGTTCCTACTATAAGAGACGAGGCTACATAGTACATGTGAGTCAGTAACTTTGCCCTCAGGTGACTAGCAAGTTAAATGCACAAGAGGGGGCATGTCTGACACCAAGAAGTGTATCAACTCTGACCTGATCACCTTCAGGCTTACTAACAGAGAGAAGAAACTCATCTTCTTCTACACTGTTTAATGTATGTTATTACATTTCGAGTTTTTCTGTTACATGCAATCAAATCTGATCTGAACTCATGTGACAGTGAAGTGCATGCTCTTGATTTACATGTACACAGGTCAAATGCAAGGCCAGGCTTCATTCTGCAGTTTATGAAGTATTTCCTATTGTCACAGTGTTAACCTGACTGCTTTTCCAACATAAAGAATGAAAAATTAGCAAAGACTGAAACCAGGAAAGACAAGATAACTTCACCTGAAACATGGAATCAGCGGTGAAATGCTGTATATGAAGGTCCACAACAGGTGCACAGCCCATCAGAAACCTAACTGCAATACCCACACACTCCAAAACGGGTTAAGTGTATTTTCTTTGAGCAGAATGCAAACACGGGCGCTCACAATGCTGCAGCACGAACAGAAGAAAAGGACGGTTCACTGACTGTTGTCTGACCGAATCTAATCCCGGTCCTGTCACTGCTAAGCAACAATTCAATTTCATTTAATCCAGCACAAATTTGCTCAATGTCCACCACACATAAAGCACTGCAGTGGGTACTGCAGTTCATGAGATGAGACTCTGATCCTCAAGGAATTCCTAATCTAATAGACAAGGAACAAATTACTTCTAATTCCCAATAGTCTGCTTGGCCGCGAATCAGGGAAAGAGACAAAATAAGAGCCAGTCCCATTCCAACTTTTTGCTAAAGTATGCCTTATAAATCCCCAGAATTAGGGTAGTGACTCTCTCCCTCCTTCCTGATTTTGTTCTAGAAGTAGAAGGTGAACAGCCACACATTAGTAATGGGTAAAAGGAAAGTGAGGGCCCCACAAAGACACTACCCACTGGTAATTTCCAAGCTGAACAGACTGAGGCTCAGGAATGAGGGAACAAACCAAAGGCAACAGAACTCTATATACAGCGGAAGAGGCACGTGACCCCAGAGACTCAAGGAGATACACACAGGAAAGTCTTCTAAGTTAAACCAAAAGCTTTAGAGAAAAAGGCTACAATGAGAATACACCACTTGAAAAAAAAAGATTTAATATTATTAGTATTTATATGATAAGGTTGAATTATCATACCTATATAAAATGCTGGGCCCATAAAGAGTATATACCTTGTCTCCCCCATGAATTCTTGGAAACTTTACAGAAACCAGTCAATCACTCCCACTCTGGCACTATTTGAAATGCCTAGCACACACCCCAGAAGCAACTATAAAAATGGCTATAAAAACCTGGAGTTCACAAAGGAGATCCAGGTATAGACAATAAATTGGGAAGTTTTTACAGACATATAGATAGCATGTAAAGTCCTGAGGCTGGACAAGGTGGTTAAAGACAGGAGATCTAAAGATTGAGCTCCATGGAATCTAAAATATGACACAAGTGAACATATTTATGAGACAGAATTAGACTTGCTGAAATAGAGAACAAACCTGTGGTTGCCAAAGCGGAGGGAAGGATGGGGAGCTTGGGATTAGCAGATGTAAACTAGTATTGATATATATATAGGATAGACAAAACAACAAAGTACTACTACATAGAACAGGGAATTATATTCAATATCCTGTGATAAACCAGAATGGAAGAGGATATAAAAGAGAATATATACAGATATGTGTATATGGGGGTTATACAAATATATACGCTGCTGTTCAGTCGCTCAGCTGCGTCTGAATCTTTGGAACCCCACAGACTGCAGCATGCCAGGCTTCCCTGTCCTTCACCACCTCCTGGAGCTTACTCAAACTCATGTCCATCCAGTCAGTGATGCCATCCAACCATCTCATCCTCTGTCGTCCCCTTTTCCTGCCCCCAATCCCTCCCAGCATCAGGGTCTTTTCCAATGAGTCAGCTCTTTGCATCAGGTGGCCAAAGTATCAGAACTTCAGCATCAGTCCTTCCAATGAATATTCAGGATTGATTTCCTTTAGGATGGACTGGTTTGATCTCCTTGCAGTCGAGGGACTCTCAAGAGTCTTCACCAGCACCACAGTTCAAAAGCATCAATTCTTCAGTGCTCAGCCTTCTTTATAGTCCAAATATTATATACACACACGACCAGTGGAGAAATCATAGCTTCAACTATATGTACTTTGTTGGTAGAGTAAAGTAATGTCTCTGCTTTTTAATGCACTATCTAGGTTTGTCATAGCTTTTCTCCCAAGGAGCAAGCATCTTTTAATTTCATGGCTGTAGTCTCTGTCCACAGCGATTTTGGTTTCCACTGTTTCCCCACCTATTTACCATGAAGTGATGGGACCAGATGCCATGATATTCCTTTTCTGAATGTTGAGTTTTAAGCCAGCTTTTTCACTCTCCTCTTTCACCCCATCAAGAGCCTCTTTTAATTTTGCTTCTCTTTATGCCATAAGGGTGCTGTCATCTGTATATATGAGGTTACTGATATTTCTCCCCAGGATCTTGATTCCAGCCTGTGCTTCCTCCAGCCCAGCGTTTCTCGTGATGTACTCTGCATATAAGTTAAATAAGCAGAGTGACAATACACAGCCTTGACGTACTTCTTTCCCGATTCTGAACAAGTCTGTTGTTCCATGTCCAGTTCTAACTGTTGCTTCCTGACCTGCATACCAGTTCTCAGGAGGCAGGTCAGGTGGTCTGGTATTCCCGTCTCTTTAAGAATTTTCCACAGTTTATCATGATCCACACAGTCAAAGGCTGTAGCATAGTCATGAAGCAGAAGTAGATGTTTTTCTGGAATTCTCTTGCTTTTTCTATGATACAATGGATGAAGGCAATTTAATCTCTGGTTCCTCTGCCTTTTCTAAATCCAGCTTGAACATCTGGAAGTTCTCAGTTCACATACTGTTGAAGGTTAGTTTAAAGGATTGGAGTATTTTGAACAATACTTTGTTAGCAGGTGAAATGAGTGCAGTTGTATAGTAGTTTGAACATTCTTTAGCATTGCTCTTCGGGACTGGAATGAAAGCTGCCCTTTTCCAGTCCTGTGGCCACTGATGAATTTTCCAAATTTGCTGGTATATTGAGTGCAGCACTTTAACAGCATCATCTTTTAGGATTTGAAATAGCTCAACTGGAATTCTATCACCTCCACTAGCTTTGTTCATACTGATGCTTCTGAAGGCCCACTTGACTTTGCACTCCAGAATGTCTAAGTGAGTGATCACACCGTTGTGGTTATCTGGGTCATGAAGATCTTTATAGATAGATACAGATACATACATACATATACACGGGGCTTCCCTAGTGGCTCAGATAGCAAAGAATTTACCTACAAGGCAGGAGGATCTGGGTTCAACCCCTAGGTTGGGAAAATCCCCTGGAGAAGGAAATGAAACCCTCTCCAGTATTCTTGCCTGGAGAATTCCATGGACAGAGGAACTATATACATATACACACACATGTATAGCTGAGTCACTTTGTTGTACAGCAGAAAGCAACACAACACTGTAAATCAAATTAAATAATAATTATAAATGTATGCCTTAATAAAAAAGAAAACTTTAAAGGGAAAAAAAAAGTCCTGAGCTCCAGAGAACTCTAACAACAGGAAGTCCAGGAAACGTGGAAATCTGGCAAAGGAAGCTAAAAATGGAAAAGCCAGTGGGGTAGGAAAAAAAGCAAGCAGGTGTGGGGTTATTGAGCCAAGTAGAGGAAGGGTATCACAGAGGAGAAGGCGAACGGCCACATCAGACGCTGCCGCCAGGAAAGAACAGGAAGACAGAACTGACGCTGGAGGCGATGCTCCGAGACCACGATGACCCTCAGAGAACGCACAGCGGAGATCCCCGACGAGGACAGGAGGAAGGGGACGGTGCCTGAATATATGGTGGAGGCGGCGCTCCAAGACCACGACGACCTTCACAGAACACGCAGCGGAGGGTGGAGGCAAGGGCCCAAGAAGGACAGGAGGAAGGAGACGGCGGCCCTGAATATGCGGGAGGCTTGAATATAGCAGCTTCTTAAAGAATTTCTGCTGCATATGAGAAATGAAACATGGGCAGCAGACTAAAGGGAAGACAGGGTTCTTTCACTGGTGATGGTGGTGGTATTTTTCTTTTTAAAGTGAAAGTGAAGTTGCTCAGTCGTGTCCGACTCTTTGCGACCCCATGGACTGTAGCCCACCAAGCTCCTCTGTCCATGGGATTCTCCAGACAAGAGTTCTGGAGTGGGTTGCCATTTCTTTGGATGAAATTAAGAGTGTTCCGTAGACTGAGGGGAACCGTCCAGTAGAAAGGACAAAACAGGTGTCAATGAGAAAGCAAAGGAAGAACTACTTGTGTGACATCCTGGAGAAGCAAGGAGGGAAGGCGAAGAGGGGATGGAAATAGCAGGACAGAGGCTGGCCGCTGCGGTCGCAGGGCAGCAGAGGGAAGGCGGGGCACTGGCGCTGGTGAAGGGGCCGGCATCCATTTCAGTGGAAGAGCTCTTCAAATGAGTTCTAAGTTCACAGAGTTCACAGCAAAACAGGACACAAAATCATCAGGAAAGGGAGGCAGTCCCAGAAGCTTAGAGAGAGGGGAAAATATAAAATATTCATCAACCAGGAGAATGAAGGAACTAAGAAATGGAAGATGCTTTGTGGTCAGGATTAATGGCCTATCTGAGGCCAGTGGTCATGACTGAATATACCTTTCCAGGAAGAGAGAAGGCAGAGGCGAAGCCTCCTTAATTTGGAGCTGCGCAAACAAGTCTCATCAAGGCAGAGAAGGGCAATGGAGTTGAGTGTACTGAAGAGAGTGACTTTAACAAATGACAAATTCACACACTGAAATTCCATTCACACATGGAAAGAAGTGAGGGTGTGAGGGGCTGAGAAAAGTAGGATCAGTTGATTGTAAGCGAAGGCTACTTACTAAGGAAGGGTAAGCAGAGAAGAATAGAAGGCGGTGTTGGAAGGAGGAAGCCTCACAATTGAGATGGCAGATGGGGTAGCCATCCTGGTGATAAGATCTAAGGAGTGAGCATGACAGGAAATGACTGAGGGAAGGGGAGGAACAGAGGACTGAAGGAGAGGAGTCCAAGGAGAAAGCAGCAACGTCCTACGAATTACCTGAGGTGACACTGAAATCAGCAAGGAAAGCGTAAAAGGAAGGCACACCGACATAAGGAACTGAAGAAGTCTGCATGCGGTTCCAAACACGGAAAAAAGTAAGAGAAGAGACTGTAGAGAGATTCTTTGAGGGTGGAACCACGTGAATGGATGGAGAAACAAGCCGCAGTGGGAAACAGCACTGTAAGGCGCAACGGCTGAAAACGGACAGGCTGCCCAGACTGGGGGAGGACCAGCCTGGTTCCCGGCCGTGACAGTCATGGGATGGAGAGTTGCAGGAGGTCCAAGGTCAGCTCGAGTCCAGTGCTGCTGCAGGCTACCCCCAATTAATTGCCTGCTACGTGTACCACTGAACGGCCCACAGCAAGCTAACCCCACAGGCCTACAACTGAAGGCACCAGCTTCCTCCATCCTTGGGCCTTCTGCTTCTCCCGTCGTAGTAAAAGGCACCACCTAGTTGCTCAAGCCAGAAACCTTCTCCTCCTTCACCCTGGATCTAACATCCAGTGTTTCTGTAAATTTCTCTCTAAAAGTCTTCCTCAGACACTCTGGCCTCTATTTCTGCCACCACCACACCAATCCATAACCCTTCCAACCATTCCTGCCATTTCTAAACTTTCTCTACTCTGCCACAGTGGGTTTTGAAAAATATGAACCTATCACTCAATGCCCTGCTTAAAACCATTTAATACATTAAGCTCAAAACCTCAAGGTCAGGCCCTGACTCCACTGTCCAGCCTTATCTCCTCCTTCCTGGCTCTCTGCTCCAGTGATGCCACGTGTCCATCCTCAGGGGGACCTCACATGGACCACACTCTCTCTTGTCTCCAGAACTTTACACGTTCATCACTCTGCCTGGAATGTGTCTCAATCAATCCCAGCTGACTCCAAATACACCTTCAGTTATCATTACAGATGTTAGGGCCTCTACACCTTTCTTGAATCACATAAACTAGATTACTGGTCCGCCTCCACCCAGCTCCCAGAAAGCAGCTCTGGCCATCAATGGAAGTAAGTAGGTCAGTGATTTCTTCGAGAAGAAGGCAGCTGAGAGGGAGGGTAAGGTTCCAGGTCCTCAGCATGCATGCATGCTAAGTCACTTCAGTAGTGTCCAACTCTCTGTGATCCCATGGACGGCAGCCTGCCAGGCTCCTCTCTGTCCACGGGATTCTCCAGGCAAGAATACTGGCATGAGTTGCCATGCCCTCCTCCAGGGGACCTCCCCAATCCAGGGACTGAACCCACATCTCTTATGTCTCCGGCACTGGCAGGTGGATTCTTTACCACTAATGCCACCTAGGAAGCCCTCCAGGCCCCCTACCTCCCTTTAATAAGGGAACTCACTTTTTTTCTGATTTATATATGCCTAAGTATAAAGTTTTTATTTGAAAAGAAGACATCCCTATAGAGCAGTTTGAAAACCACTAAAATCAGTTCAGTCACTCAGTCGTGTCCTACTCTTTGTTACCCCATGAACCACAGCACGCCAGGCCTCCCTGTCCAGCACCAACTCCCGGAGTTTACCCAAACTCATGTCCATTGAGTTGGTGATGCCATCTAACCATCTCATCCGCTGTCTTCCTCTTCTCCTCCTGCCTTCAATCTTTCCCAACATCAGGGTCTTTTCCAATGAGTCAGCTCTTCGCATCAGGTGGCCAAAGTAATGGAGTTTCAGCTTTAATATCAGTCCTTCCAATGAACACCCAGGACTGATCTCCTTTAGGATGGACTGGTTGGATCTCCTTGCAGTCCAAGGGACTCTCAAGAGTCTTCTCCAATGCCACAGTTCAAAAGCATCAATTCTTCAGTGCTCAGCTTTCTTTATAGTCCAACTCTCACATCCATACATGACCACTGGAAAATCCATAGCCTTGACTAGACAGACCTTTGTTGACAAAGTAATGTCTCTGCTTTAAAATAGATCACCTCTAATGTCTTCCCCAGCTCCGAGGGCCTCCATACAAAATACCATCATTATGAAAGTAACTCCATAGTAACCACTTGTCAACCTTTGTGAGGGGTGGAAAGTCCTGGGTTGGTCAAAAAGTTTGTTCGGGTTTTTCCATAACAACTTGCAGAAAAACCCAAACAAACTTTTTGGTCAGTTCAATAGTTATTGTAATAAGGATCTCAATGAAGAAGAACATTTGGCATGATCAAGGTCTTAGAGAAAACACAAGACTGGGAAAAATTAATACAAAATTAAACCAGTAAATGGAAGTACTAGAATTACTCTTTCAAAGAAATGCAGATTAACCTCATTTGACAGATTTTCTGATAAGACATCACTGCTGACTCACCTCTGTCAACTATTTCAGAGGTAACACACTTAGATAGTTATACGCCGATGCCTGCAGCGGAGCAGTTAAGAGCCTGGGCTCCAGGGGCAAATGCAACAGTTCAAATCTCAGCTCTTTCACTTACTAGCTACATGACCTTAGGAGAACCACATAAGGCTCCGTTTTTCATCATAAAATGAGAAGCGTAACGTCTACCTGACAGAGCTGGGCTGAGGATAAAATGAGATAAAAAAGCGAAGAATTTAGAACACTGTCTGGTACCTACAGAAAACTCAGTCAATGCTTACAATGGGTGTATGCATACATATTTACACTCAAGTTGTATTATACAGCCCAAATCTCCTCTTAAAGTTTTTTAACTTATCCTTACTGGCTTGAAATTTAACCTCTTTTACAATGACATTCTCTTTTTTTTACAGTCTTGGCAAAAGGCTTATTAAACCATTTGTCCTTTTCATTCTATTACCATATTATCATGGTACATAAACACACATTTTTATGTACCTGGTCTTCAATGCATTTATTGAATGAACCCCACAGACTCAGTTATATCATCTGACAGAAGAGGAAACACTAATTATTTTTGTATTCTTGGGTCCTGATCTGAAATGAACTTGTGTTTTAAAAATCTCATATTGTAAACTTTTATTATACAAATATGAAACATCATTATCTAGAGACCATTGCTGCCCATAACCAGGGCTGGCAAGAAACCTTCATACCATCAGTCATTAAAAAAGAAATATTCTGTGAGCACCATGATTTTCCTTAGTACGACGGAAGGACACAGAAATAAATGCCAGACAGGTAGTAATACTGACAAATGAGCTTTGTTTTTCTTTTTTCACTTCCTTCCCTCCAGCAAAGATTCTTTTCTAACTAAATAACTGAGAGTCATACCACAAGAAAAAAATGATAACTAGTCTTTGAATAAACAGAGTTTGCCTGTGACCTTCTATTATCTTTCCATATATATATATATATATATATATGGAAAATTCCCACACAGAAAAAGGAATACCACTGTGTGTGAACAGCCACAACCACCTCTTTCTAGCTCTATCGCCTACTTCCTCATCTTCACGCCTCACACTTTTAGTGCCAGAAAAAGAGGCCTGGATCAACAATGCAATGCCCCAAGGTCACCGTTTAAGCGACGACACTACTGAAAGTGACTGCAAACTCCGGCCAAGATTAACCTCTCATTCCACAGCCAAACGTAGTGACCAACACAGAACAGCCCACAGTGCATACACAGGTTGGGAAAATGGAAAGATAACAGCCTCCCAGGCCACAGAAATCCAAGCTGCAATTAACTATTTTTTAAAAGCATTTTCTTAAACGACTCCTTCCATGAAGTCCAGTAATTCCAATAACTTACCGGTCAGCAGCTTCCACGTCAAAGCAAAACCTTCTGTCAATGGAGTCAGTATGTCTCCTGATACATTCTTTCAAAAAGAAGACCTCTCCATCCCCCTGCAAAGAATCATTTTAAGCATTTTCAAACACTACAGTATAAACATACACAGAGTTAAGCATCCTATACTTGAAGGGGGGAGGGGAGGCAAGGTTCAGATTTTAGGTTCCTCTATCCTATTCTCTTTTGAACCAGTTTTTTTAGAACCGTAACCATTTCTGTAACTGACCTTTTCTTAAGATTTTTTAGACCCTGCTTCAATTACCGTGACATTAAACCAGACCTTATGAGTGCTAATTCTAAAAGGTGGATTAACAATATTGTTTGCACATGTCTACATTTGTTATTCTTATTGCCCTCTTGTTAAAAAAAATGATAATGTGTTTGTATTTCACATTACATCATACCACATGAAACAGCCTACAGGTAACCATTTCTGACCCATAGAAACTTCAATTCCATAGGAATCTACCTAAAAGTACACTAAGGACCTTGGATCAGCCACTGTGATCATCTCAAGCTGGAACCATTCCATTTATGTGCGTGCTCAGCTGTGCCCAAGTCTTTGCAATCCCATGGACTGCAGCCCACTAGGCTCCTCCGTCCCTGGATCGTGCATGGCAGGAACACTGGAGTGGGTTGCCCTTTCCTTCTCCCAGGGATCTTCACAACACACCTATGTGCTTTGCTGTTTCCTCAGGGAATCACCCTGAATTTACCTTTACTGAGTGTTCAGTTAAAGATGGTACCATTTCATCTCAGTTAACCACCCTCTCCAAAAGCTTTAAAAAGCAGCAGAAAACAGGAGACAGAAGCAATGCAGAAATAGGTTCTCAGTAAGAAACTGTAAAGAGTCTGAGAAACACTTCTGGAATATTTTAGTATTTTCTGGAATGTGAAGATCTCTAACATTACACCAGCATTCAGATGTAAAAACATTCGAAATATCACAGTCATCATATTTTTAATGTATTTATTATTTGGGACTAAAACAGAAAGACACCACTAAGCAGATGTGTCTTGGGACTTGAGTCGGCTCTGATAGGAAACTCACACTCCAACCCCATGCTCGGTTTGTCATTAAAGAGTATGGGGGGTGGGCGGTGTTCAAGAAGAAGGGTTTGTATGTATACCTATGGCTGACTCATGTTGATGTATGGCAGAAACCAACACAACACTGTAAAGAAGTTATCCTCCCATTAAATATAAAATTTTTAAAAACTGGAAGAAGTGTACAGAGATACAGAAGTTAATCCATATTTATCCTCTCACTACAACTTCTGATCATATAGTGGTCCTCAGAGGTATAAAGTAATCACAAGCATTTGGTTAATGAGTTGCGCACAGTTGCTGATCATTCCTAGAGTTGGCTCTTTTATTAGATTTGATGCTTAACAACAAATTTTGCCTTCTCTGTGTCTGATATGTTCTTAACAAATTATTCCTGATTGTATCCATTAAACTTTACTTACATTTGACAAAAATAAATGACCGTGATCTTTAAAAAAAAAAAAAAAAAGCACACAAAAACAACAAAACGCATCCCCCTCCAGGGGTGATATCCTGGCTTCCTCTTCTTTACCGTGGCCATGATTTTCCATGTGTATTTCAATATCACAAAAGTGTGCTTCTATTATAAGCAGCTTTAAATAGTTTTCAGGAAGATGCAAAGTATGTGTAAACAGAAGTGAACTTGGGTTAATTCTGTATTCACAGAAGCAAAATTATGCCCATCCACCCAGCAAGCAATGAATTAACCTTAAAACGTGTCACCAGTTACCCTCAGTGTTAGTGAGAGGAGCTCTGTGTTGACTATTATTGTTGCTAAGAGCAACAGCTTCTATTTTAAAACAAAGACCACCTTTTCCACCCAGACAGCTCCTGAGGGCTTCTCGCATACATTTCCTGTATCACGAGTTGCTGTGGTGTTTATTTCTACAGGAGGTGTAAACTAATGGTGAGTGTCTAAGTGAGAAGGTTCAAGTCTGAATGGAAAGCAGCCAACTTCACTACAGATCATTTCCTCGGTAATCTTTTCATTTATGTGAAGTTATGTGTGCACGTGGCTCAGTCAATAAAGAATCTGTGAGAGACGTGGGTTCAAGCTCTGGGTTGGGAAGATTCGCCTGGAGGAGGAAAATGACAACCCACTCCAGCCTTCCTGCCTGGGAAATCCCATGGACAGAGGAGCCTGCAGGGCCATCCCCATGGCGGGGAGAGCAAGAGTCAGACGCGACCTAGCAACTAAACCACCAGCACCACGTACAACGTCAGGCCTCCCCCGTAAATCCTGAGCAGTCAGCCCCCTGCGTCCGGAAAGCATGCTGAAGGTATGAACTGTATCTTCCAGTAACAGGGATGTCAAATAATTCTTTATTTAAAGAAAAAAAAACCTGACCATAAAAATCCATGCCAACAGAACATCCTTGGTGGTCCAGTAGCTAAGACTCCGCATTTCCAAGGCAGGGGGCCTGGGTTCAATCCCTGGTCAGGGAACTAGAGCCCACGCCCCTCACATAAGAGATCCGCATGCCAGGACTAAGACCTGGGGCAGCCAAATAAACATTTTTTAAATATTCTTTTAAAACCACATGCCAGCAATACAGAAAATACAGGAATTATTTTCTGGCCAATTTTATTTAGGAAAAAAACAATCTTTTCATTCTAAAAACAAAACGGAAGGTATTTATCATTAGTGAATGGAAACAACATTAAAATGATGCCCTCAAAGACCGCTTCGCCGACAGTACAAAGCATAAAAACGAAACACTTACAAGTTTCCCCCCGGATCTGTGCTCAAACGGGATCATGGTGAACTTCTTGGCTGCCTTCCGATACATGCAGTAGTGTTTGACCCAGCTGGAACCGAATGGAGGAGGCCCTGCAACAAGAAACAGAACTTTACATGTTTCCTTACAAACAAACAGATATGCAGAACTCTATATGGCTAAAGAGAAAAAACCCAAGAAATGGCAACTAATACAGCTCAAGGAAACAAATCAGCAACACAGCTCACCTAAGACAAGGGGAAAGCTAGGGGAAATAAGAGGGCTCATAGAGACCGTTTGAGAAAAGGTCCTAACAGTTCTCAGCAACAAATAAATAATTTAAAGACATATTTTTCACATGATCTGCTAGACTGTTATCTCACACATGAAAATCTCCTAATTGTAAACTATACTTTTTGTTTTTGTCTATGTGTGAATAGTTCATGAGAATTCCAAGAATGCCACCAGATATGTGTGATGGTTTTGGATTCAATTCTGGCCTCTCAAAATAATAGAACTGTAGGATCAGAGTGCAGAAAAGTATGTAGACTATAAATCTATCTGCTTTAAGCCCACTAAAGCACCTTGTAAGCAGCTATCCTTACTAACGATGTCAAAGCTAAACTTTAAAATGAAGTATGAGACCTCCCTGATGGTCCATCGGTTAAGAATCTGCCCGCTAATGCAGGGGACAAGAGCTTGATCCCCGGTCCGGGAACGAAGATCCCACATGCCTCAGAGCAACCAAGTCCATTTGCTGTAACAGAAGCCTGTGTGCCGCAGCTGAAGAGCAGCCCCCACTCACCATCATTAGAGAAAGCCCGCTCGCAGCAACAAAGACCCAGAGCAGCCAAAAGAAAAACTAAATTTAAATGACGTGCGAAGAACAGGAGAGTGAGTTGTCCGCATGTGCACCAGAACATTTTGGAACCACTTTTTAACCTCTTGCTTAGTCAGTATTACAACCATCAGAGCTCTTAAAAGAAAATGGTCCCGAGTCAGGAGACCTAGAACGGTTCCATCACAGCAAAGGAAAAGCGAGGTCCCATTCAGTTTGATAATTTTTTCTTTTATCAAGAAAGGACATTAAAATAAAAAAAAAGTCAACACCTATTATCAACATCATCCCAGCTGAAAATATAAATAAAGCCTAAAAATATAGAGTTTATACCTAAAAATCAAAAAGAACAAACTTAGGAGGCAGGGAAAGGACTCATTTAAAAGAAATGCATTTAGCTTTTGGAAAAATGAATTACATCACATCGGGTGGAGGGGAGATGAGAAAGGGGTTTAGTTCAGTCGCTCAGTCGTGTCCGACTCTTTGTGACCCCATGAATCGCAGCATGCCAGGCCTCCCTGTCTATCACCATCTCCCGGAGTTCACTCAGATTCACGTCCATCAAGTCCGTGATGCCATCCAGCCATCTCATCCTCTGTCGTCCCTTTCTCCTCCCACCCCCAATCCCTCCAATGAGTCAACTCTTCGCATGAGGTGGCCAAAGTACTGGAGTTTCAGCTTCAGCATCATTCCTTCCAAAGAAATCCCAGGGCTGATCTCCTTCAGAATGGACTGGTTGGATCTCCTTGCAGTCCAAGGGACTCTCCAGAGTCTTCTCCAACACCACAGTTCAAAAGCATCAATTCTTCGGCGCTCAGCCTTCTTCACAGTCCAACTCTCACATCCATACATGACTACTGGAAAAACCATAGCCTTGACTAGACGGACCTTAGTCGGCAAAGTAATGTCTCTGCTTTTCAATATGCTATCTAGGTTGGTCATAACTTTTCTTCGAAGGAGTAAGCGTTTTTTAATTTCATGGCTGCAATCACCATCTGCAGTGATTTTGGAGCCCAAAAAAATAAAGTCTGACACTGTTTCCACATCTATTTCCCATGCAGTGATGGTACCGGAAAGGGGTTACTAGACCACAATAAATCTCACCTCAAAACATCCTTAGTGCTGGGCCAGAGTTTGGGAACCCCTGGTGTGTGTGTGTGATCAACAGCAAGCATGTGTACTCTGTTCTATGGTTCATAAAAATACTGCATAGGTATTTCAGTCAACACCAAGAAAAATACCTCAAGAGACGATAAGTATATTACTGTCTTTTTAATCTAAAAAATCTTAGGCTTAGACCAAATGGCAAAGCCAAACCTCAGAATCTCTTGCCCAGATATCAAAGTGCTTCACTGATTAAGCTGCCATCCCCTCCTGACTCCACCGGACCCCACTCAGCCAGCCCTAAGCACAGAGATTAGTGACAGCTTTTCACACCGTCCAAGTTTCAGGCAATATGACAGAGAGGGTGCAAAACAGACTCGTGTGTGTGTGTGTCTGTGTGTGTGTGTGTGTGTGTGTCAGTTGCTCAGTCGTGTCCAACTCTTTGTGACCCCATGAACTGCAGCCTGCCAGGCTCCTCTGTCCATGGGATTCTCCAGGCCAGAATACTGGAGTGGATAGCCGTTCCCTCCTCCAGGCCATCTTCCCAACCCAGGGATCGAATCCAGATCTCCCACAATGCAGGCGGATTGTTTACCAGCTGAGCCACCAGAAGACCCAACACAGACTCTAGTCTTGGACAGTTCCAGCATTGAGTAGGTGCGTGATTGAAGGAACGTCGTTAACCCCTCAGTGCTTCTGTGCTCTCATTGGTAAATGCGGTGATAACAGCACCTTACAATTCATAGGGGTTCTTAATGCATTAAATAAAACAAGATGGATAAAGAGTTTAGCACAGTGCCTGGCATACAGCTAATAAGTGAAGAGTTCTGTCACTGTGGTTTTTTCAGTCCAATTTCAGCCCCATCTCTCTCAAAGTCAGTAAGTTAACCAACAACTGTAAGTCTAAAAAAAGAGTCTTGTGATTCGTTTCACCTGACTGTTAAAAAATTAAAAAAAATAGAGGGGGAGGAAAGGATTGAGAACTTGGGATTAGCAAACTAGTAATATGTAGGATTGATAAACAAGGTCCCATTCACTGTATAGCACAGGGAACTATATTCAATGTCCTATGATTAATCACAATGGAAAAGAATATGAAAAAGAAAAATATATGTATAACTGACTCACTTTGCTGTAAAGCAGAAATTAACACATTATAAATCAATTATACTCTGGTAAAAAAATTTTTAATGAAATATTCACTCTATACACAGCTGAATAGCTGTTGTTCCTAACAGCACCATTAGAAATGACATGATTTTGCCATTCAACCAAAATTTGTAAAAATAAATTACCTCTCAGTTTTTTTTTGGGGGGGGTAGACTAAAAAAATCTAAACAAATTTTTACAGTTCTGCCATGCCAGTAACTGTCCTGCATGAGACACTAAGACCAAGCACACGTTAAAGAAGGGCGAATGGAAAAGAACCACCACTCTGCCCACCGCATGTAACAGGAACGCCCGGATCACGTGGCTGTTCCCTGAGCCTCTCTGCTACAAACCTGGTCAGTTTGGAAATCCGGTTGCAAGAGTCACACTTGGCAAATTAAAGCACCCTAACTACATCAAGGGCGGAGGGGAGGGAAACAGGAAACACAGGAACATTCTCCACACCACTCCTTCTGCGTGTGCATGCTCAGTCCCCAAGGCATGGCTGACTTTCCAGCCCCACCCACTGTAGCCCACCAGCCTCTTCTGACCGTCGGATTATCCCAGAAAGAACACTGGAGTGGGTTGCCACGCCTTCCTCTAGGGAATCCTCCTGATCCAAGAATTGAAGCCCAGTCTCGCCCGTCTCCTGCGCTGGCAGGAGGATTCTTTACCACGAGCACCACCTGGGAAGCCACTCCTCCTCCTGCTAACTAGCAATCAGGCTCCACAGTTGAAGAGGTAAAGCGCAACAGCCTCATCATTAAGGAAAGACCAAACTGTCGAAAGTCTGAAAGCATCATGGGGTGCTTTAATTTCAAAATAAGGATATTCTACAACTGTACTCATCTCACATGCTAGTAAAGTAATGCTCAAAATTCTCCAAGCCAAGCTTCAGCAATATGTGAACCATGAACTTCCAGATGTTCAAGCTGGTTTTAGAAAATGCAGAGGAACCAGAGATCAAATTGCCAACATCTGCTGGATCATCAAAAAAGCAAGAGAGTTCCAGAAAAACATCTATTTCTGCTTTATTAAGTATGCTAAAGCCTTTGACTGTGTGGATCACAATAAACTGTGGAAAATTCTTAAAGAGATGGGAATACCAGACCACCTAACCTGCCTCTTGTGAAACCTATATGCAGGTCAGGAAGCAACAGTTAGAATTGGACATGGAACAACGGACTGGTTCCAAATAGGAAAAGGAGTATATCAAGGCTGTATATTGTCACCCTGCTTATTTAGCTTCTATGCAGAGTATATCATGAGAAACGCTGGGCTGGAAGAAGCACAAGCTGGAATCAAGACTGCCGGGAGAAATATCAATAACTTCAGATATGCAGATGACACCACCCTTATGGCAGAAAGTGAAGAGGAGCTAAAGAGCCTCTTGATGAAAGTGAAAGAGGAATGAAAAAGTTGGCCTAAAGCTCAACATTCAGAAAACGAAGATCATGGCATCTGGTCGCATCACTTCATGGGAAATAGATGGGGAAACAGTGGAAACACTGTCAGACTTCATTTTGGAGGGCTCCAAAACCACTGCAGATGGTGACTGCAGCCATGAAATTATAAGACACCTACTCCTTGGAAGAAAAGTTATGACCAACCTAGACAGCATATTAAAAAGCAGAGACATTACTTTGCCTACAAAGATCCGTCTAGTCAAGGCTATGGTTTTTCCTGTGGTCATGTATGGATGTGAGAGTTGGACTATAAAGAAAGCTGAGCGCCAAAGAATTGATGCTTTTGAACTGTGGTGTTGGAGAAGACTCTGGAGAGTCCCTTGGACTGCAAGGAGATCCAACCAGTCCATCCTAAAGGAGATCAGTCCTGGGTGTTCACTGAAAGGACTGATGCTGAGGCTGAAACTCCAATACTTTGGCCACCTGATATGGAGAGCTGACTCATTGGAAAAGACCCTGATGCTGGGAGGGATTGGGGGCAGGTGATGGTTGCATGGCATCAATGACTTGATGGACGTGAGTCTGAGTGAACTCCGGGAGTTGGTGATGGACAGGGAGGCCTGGCATGCTGCGATTCATTGGGTTGCAAAGAGTTGGACACGACTGAGTGACTGAACTGACTGACTGACTGACACACTGCACAATCACTAAGAGAAAAACAATGCTGAAAATTCAGGGAGGTAAGTTAGCATGTCATCTAGGAATTTTTTTTTTCATAGTCATATGCAATTGCCCTAATAATTTTAACAAGGACAGAAAACGATCTCAGACAAAGCATACAAGAAATGATGTGAAAGCAGGAGAGACATACGCCCTTCTTGACCTCAACATGGAAGAGCGGGGCTCTGGGAAGGGGGTGCAGGTGCATTTGAGTATGTGGGTGGCTGGGTTTTGGTGTTAACGATGAGAATGAGAAGAGGAAAAAGCTAATACCCACCTCACTTCCAGATGTTACCAAGTCATTCCTCCCTTGCAAGCAAATTTTAACAAAGCGTGATAGAGAATCGGTGGGTTGTGGCTGGAAAGCAGGGTGCTCACAGAGTTCCTAATCTCACCATCCTTTCCCTAGGGAAGGCATGTGTTTCCCCCCAAAACTGCAACCTACATCTTCAGACAGCAAAGAAAAGGGTAGGAAAAGTTGCTCCCAAAATATCAGAGAGTGATTACAGTGAGTTTTTAATAATTTTCAACGAGTTAGTCGCCACCGCGGGGGAGTCTCTTACTTTTTTCCTGTACATACAGGTAGCCTTCTGCTGTGAACTGACTTGCTCGTTTGTGGTCCTTAGGATTCTGTCTGATCTTGTTCATAAGTTCTTCCACTTCTGACCTTGTTCCTTCAAAACGATTCCGTGTCTGAAATGGATTTAAGAAACACACATAAGTCTTAAGTTCATTTTTAAGTCATTTTAAGTACATTTTCAAGTCTCTGGATAGCTATAATTAAATTTGTAGCATTTTTCTACCAATTTCTCAAAACGTGCCCGTCCTTTCCATTTTCTCTTCTTTGTTGAGATTATTGTGCAAAGAAAAAAAAATTAGTGGTTAAGTAGTTAATAGACATATAGAAACAAAGGTTACCAGAAGTTATTTACTTTGAAGACTTCTAACACCAAGAATAATTCCATTATTCAACACAAGAATTCATGCCTGCATGTCTCACAATATTATTAAATCTTAGGTTTAAAAAACATAGATATAGGCCATAAAAGGAAGTCTTTCCTTTGCAACAATCAATCTGACTCATTACCAGCAATATATCTGAGTATTCAGAATCTGAAAAACTTACTTCTACTTTGCAAACTACTAAAACTCAGTGTCATTTTTCCCAGGCTGTGGTAATTGCACTTGGAAATGACATTTCTTCACAGAATAAAGAAGGGGGAAGGAAATCTCACCTACGGATAACGTCTTTGATATCTAAAGAGGCAAATCACATTTCTGAAGCCCTGGAGACAGGATGTCAATATCTCTGTCAAACGGCTGGACTGCAAACGGACACGCAAGGTGAAGTGACAAAATTACCCAAGCAAACCTGACGAGTCAGCACCACCAAGTTTCCAGACATTTCTTTCATCTACACTCAAAAATAATTGTATTAATACCGAAAAACTGCTGATGTGAAACTGTGGAGGAGCCAAGATGAAAAATTATTATTGAAATTCCTCCTCTCTCCTCCCTACAATGAAAGGGGTTACCAAGGGTTCTAAATGCAGAAAAAGGATAGAATGGCCCATTTTTAGAGGGGGATGAAAAGTCTGATAAACGAAGATTGTAAAGGAGAAACTTAACCACAGAGGCTTATTTTAAACACAAGCTGAGAGGTTGTTTTTAATTCACTTATGCACTCTGAAAATGTGTGGGGCTGCAGAGAGGGTGGGACTCACTTGCTGGTGGCCATTTCTTGCCTTCCCGTTTCTTATGCGCTGGGGTTTCCAGTCTGCATCTTAAAGCTAGTTATACCCTAATTTTAGTCACCTTCTTTGTCACTTTCCAGAGATTCTCCCCATCTCTCCTTTCCATCTCTGTGTGTCTAATATATACACACACACATGTACACACATATGTGCATGCTGCTCCTGCTGCTAAGTCACTTCCGTCGTGTCTGACTCTGTGCGACCCCAAAGACGGCAGCCCACCAGGCTCCGCCATCCCTGGGATTCTCCAGGCAAGAGTACTGGAGTGAGTTGCCATTTCCTTCTCCAATGTAGAAAAGTGAAAAGTGAAAGTGAAGTCGCTCTATATATGCAAATGCCAGCACACACGTGTGTGCACAGACACGCACACTGCCATTAACCTAACGAGTTGCATCCTAAACTCTCATTATTTACGTTAATGCTCAAACTGTCCTGGATCTGACCGGCAGGGACCCCTTCTGGCCGACTCCTGTTTCATTTCCTGGGTGTTATGCTCAGTTGCTCAGTCGTGTCCAGCTCTTTGCGATCCCGTGGACTGTAGCCCGCCAGGCTCCTCTGTCCATGGGGATGCTCCAGGCAAGAACATTGGGGTGGGTTGCCAATTCCTATTCCAGGGGCTCTTCCTGACCCAGGAGCCGAATTCAGGTCTCGGGCATCTCCTGCACTGGTATGCAGACTCTTTACCACTGGGAAGCCCCTTTCCAACTCTGTGCGCTTCTTTTCAGACAGTAAGAAACCTGGCTCTCGTGATTCCCGATACATTTACTTATTTGCTCAACAATTACATCCACCTGATGTCGCCAACCTTCTCAGGCTTCCTGCCCCTCCTCTGCATCCTGCCTCTGTACCTCCCCCTTCACTGCCCTCCTGCCTCCGAGGGAAAAGGTGAGCTATATTTTTAATGTATCACTTTCAGTAAATTATGTATGAGGGCAAAATTTACATTTTAAAAAATCAGAGCCCAAATAATAGAATGGCTGGGCTTCCCTGGAAGTTCAATGGGAAAGAAGCCACCTGGCAATGCAGGAGATGTGGGTTCGATTCCTGGGTCAGGAAGATCCCCTGGAGAAGGAAGTGGCAACCCACTCCAGTGCTCTAGCCTAGGAAATCCCATGGACAGAGGAGCCTGGTGGGCTATGGTCTACAGGGTTGCAAAAGAGCTGGACACAACTTAGCAACAACAACGGAACAGTCACTGGAATCTAGCAATTTCTGGTTCTAAATTCCAGGTGTACAGGAAGAGATCATCAAATAATAACAATGTTAGACTATAAATGTTACTAGGTCACAGGAGATTTTGGTCGTTCAGTTCTAAGTTGTTTCCGACTCTGCAGCCCCATGAACTACCGCACACCAGGCTGTGAAATCAGTTTACAGTGCTTTAATCCTCACAATAACCTAGAGAGAGTCTAGCATCTCTAATGCTTATAAAACTCCATTGCTGTATTTCCTTTCCTTGCACGCTTTGGTTAAAAAAAAAAAAAACAACACATTTCCAAACCGGTGAGTCTTATGTCTCATAATAAATATATCATTCCATTACCTGTTGGGGGGGGGAGGATTCAAAGTTGGGGACTGAGCAGGAATTGAAATATATCGGCGTATTTACAAAACTGGCGGGGAGGGGAGAGAAGGCACTGCCCACAGCAAGTCTGACCCAGAAGTAAAGCTTAACAGGCAGACAGCAAGGCTTCCCAGATGGCCCTAGAGGGAAAGAATCTGCCTGCCCCATGGGGTCGCGACTGAGCGACTTTACTTTCACTTTCCACTTTCATGCATTGGAGAAGGAAATGGCAACCCACCCCAGTGTTCTTGCCTGGAGAATCCCAGGTACGGCAGCCTGGTGGGCTGCCATCTATGGGGTCGCACAGAGTCAGACACGACTGAAGCGACTTAGCAGCAGCAGCAGACGCCAATGCAGGAGACACAGGAAACTCAGGTTCAATCCATGGGTCAGGAAGATCCCCCGGAGGACAGAATGGCAACCCACTCGGGTATTCTCGCCTGGGAAATCCCATGGACAGATGAGCCTGGGGGGATACAGCCCTTGGGGTCGCAAAAGAATCAGATGCGACTAACCACATGCATAGCACACACAGGCAGATAGCAAAGACTGATTTCAAGTTCAGATTGCCATTTTTCATTCAAGCTTTCCATTCCTGGCCCTATGACCTCATCCAGGGAGCAAAAGAAGACAGAGGATAATTAAAAGTACAAGGAGGGTTACATGAAGGAGCTGCAAAACATCAGGGGTAGGTCCCCCGCAGCCTGATTTAGTAACCTCCCCAAACAATAAAACAGAAAAGAAGGGGCAGGGCTCTCCACACACACCCCTCCCCACAGCCCCAACTCACCCCCTCAGGAGCCTTATGATGTGGAAGAGGGCCAGGTAAGGAGGGGCATGCGATGGACGCCAGGCCAACAGGTGATCAAGTCTGAACACCTGAAGGACAGCTTCCACGGGGACGAGGGGAATGCAGTTAGAACTGCTGAGAGGCAGGCATGAGCTGAGGCTTCCCACCTACCCAAGTCTGAGGTCTTACCACTAAAGGGACGCCCATGTCACCCAGGAACTGCTAAGGTCCAAGGAAGCCAAATGGCCACAGCAGGATACTACCCAACTCCTGTATTTACTGACCCCAGATGTTCCGTGAGTGAACCTAGCCCAACATTAAATCTGAAATCAGTGACCTTGGGCCCTGGAATAAGCCTGCCCAAGTTCCAATGCCACCCGGCCTTAAAGCAGTATGACTCGAGGAAGTTATTTTTCCTCCTTTTCCTCACCTGCAGGAGTAGGAATTTGAAAATCTACATCACAGGACATTCTGAAGACTACATGTTATGACACATTTGTATTGTAAACAAATTGCACACAGGTAACACCTGGCATGTGGTAACAAAATAAGTGTTATTATTATTTTAATTGCAATTAAGCCTCTCAATAGTGACAATTAGTCTCTAACAAAGGAAAGAAGAGAATCTTCAGTATAAATCTGAAATTCTCTTCAGTATAAAACTGAAATTGTATTGTTTTACATCTGAGTGAAAGAGAAAGTACATTTTCAATCTTTGCGAGGGGAGGAACTATAAAAGCTAATCACGGCACTATAAACAGAGAAGGGAGCAGAAACAGTGCTGTCTGGAGGCGAGAAGAGGAGCAAGCAGGATTGCAAAGTGACCACCGACGGGCTCACCCCTCAGAAAGCATCACGTCCGTGTTTCACAGTCACTTCCAATCTCTCTCTTTTCGTCACAGAGTTTACTTTGTGTTCTACTCTTCTCACAAAACTGTAACAAACACGTGTGTGTGTGTATCCATAAATTCTTATTAACCATTCTTAGTATCTTCTAGGGACTCCAGAACCCTAAAATTTCTCCGGTTCTACTTCTTCCAGAAGAATTCTATTCTAGTCTCTCTGGGGATAGAGATCAGAAAATATTTTTAATTAATTTTTTAATATCCTTTAATTTTGATGCAAGTTACATTCTTCTGGAAAAAATGTAATTTTTAAAACCCATCTTGCTCTTTTTTGCTGCCCATCAATTACTCTAGATTATGGGACCTGGAAAAAGACTGAGTCTCTCTCAAAAAAAAGCCCTAACCATTTTACAACAGAAAAGGTGAAACCAGGAGGGGGAACACAGGTTGCTCTGCTTGTAAGTAACTTTTCCTTTTTTTCTGATTATAAAACTGTTTTTCCGTTTTTCACTACAGGGAAATACCTAAAAGTTGACCGAAATTGTCTCTTAACACTACAGAACAGAGACAGTTAACTCTTAAGATTTGGTGTCAACACCTAGGTATATTTCCTTCAATACATAAATACACACAGTATAAAAAGTATCACAAAGAAGTAAGTCAGAGAAAGACAACTGTCATCTTATCACCTAAATGTGGAATCTTGAAAAATAATACAAATGAACTTACTTATAAAACTGACTCACAGACATAGAAAAGAAACATATGCTTACCAAAGAGGAAGTGGGGAGGGATAAATCAGGAATTTATCCTAATTCATACACATCACTATGCATAAAGGACTTCCCAGGTGGCTCTAGCGGTAAAGAAACCCGCTGCCAATGCAGGGGACCTAAGAGATGTGGGTTCGGTCCCTGGGTCAGGAAGATCCGTAAGGAGGGCATGGCAACCCACTCCAGTATTCTTGCCCGGGGAGTTCCAGGGACAGAGGAGCCTGGCGGGCTACAGTCCATGGGCTGTGTATGACGCAACTGAACCGTCTTAGCGTGCCCACATGGAACGGGCGAACAACAGGGACGTACTGTGCAGCGTGCGGAACTACATTCAATGTCTGAAATACTGTATAAAGGAAAACAATCTGAGCAAGAATGCACTTGTATCTATGTATGAATCACTTTGCTGTACACCGGAAACTAACACTGCATTTTAAATCCGCTACACATCAAGAGAAGGAAAATGACAACCCACTCCGGTGTCCTTGCCTGGAAAATCCCATGGACAGAGGAGCCTGGTGGGCTGCAGTTCATGAGGTCGCGAAGAGTCAGACTCTGAGTGACTGAACACAGCTCATACGTCAGTTAAAACCAAACAGGGACTTCCCTGGTGGTGCAGGCGGATAAGAATCCGCCTACCAGTGCGGGGGACGCGGGTTCAATTCCTGGTCCACGAAGATCCCACCCGTCATGGGGCAACTAAGCCTGTGCGCCAAAACTCCCGAGCCTGAGTTCCAGAGCCCGGGACCCACAACGAGACAAACCACTGCAACGGGAAGGCCACGAACAGCAAGCAGAGAAAGTGTGTGTGCAGCAAGCAGAGAAAGTGTGTGTGCAGCAGCGAAGTCACAGAGCAGCGAAAACCAGAGTCTTAAACAAACAGGAGGAGGCACACACGGCGGGATTACTTTTTAATTGGAGGATAACTGCTTTACGATCCTGCGTTGGTTTCTGTCGTCCAAAGCGAATCACTGGTAACCGCGTAAAAGCCCCTCCCTCTGCAGCCTCCCTGCCCTGTGCCCCCACCCCACTCCTCCGGTCACAGGGCACCAGGCGGGGCTCTCGCGCGATGCAAGCGCTTCCCTCCAGCCAGCTGTTTCCCACGCGCGGCGTGTGCAGTTTGTGTGTGCAGCAAGCAGAGAAAGTGTGTGTGCAGCAGCGAAGTCACAGAGCAGCGAAAACCAGAGTCTTAAACAAACAGAAGGAGGCACACACGGGGGATTACTTTTTAATTGGAGGATAACTGCTTTACGATCCTGCCTTGGTTTCTGTCGTCCAAAGCGAATCACTGGTAACCGCGTAAAAGCCCCTCCCTCTGCAGCCTCCCTGCCCTGTGCCCCGACCCCACTCCTCCGGTCACAGGGCACCAGGCGGGGCTCTCGCGCGATGCAAGCGCTTCCCACCAGCCAGCTGTTTCCCACACGCGGCGTGTGCAGCCAGTGCCGCTCTCTGGCGCTGCCCCACCCTCCGCTGCCCTCGCCCAGCTGGGCCTTTGCACCCTGCAGTCTTCCGCACACTGTGAGCTGGCATCATCGGAGGATGGGGCAAATGGCTGAGACCAGCGCCTTACTGAGGCACCGCAGGCGAGGCGGAGGGCGGCATGCGCCTCCAGGGCGCTGCTCTTGCTGACGGGGAGAGAAGGAGCTGGAAACTCAAGCGCGGGGCACAGCGGCTCCCGGGTGTGCGCGCGCTGAAGGTGAGGCGGAGGCAGAGCGCCCGGGAAGAGCCCGAGCAGGAGGCAGAGGAGGACTCGCAGGCACTGCCCAGCTGGGCCTTTGCACCCTGCAGTCTTCCGCACACTGTGAGCTGGCATCATCGGAGGATGGGGCAAATGGCTGAGAACAGCGCCTTACTGAGGCACCGCAGGCGAGGCGGAGGGCGGCATGCGCCTCCAGGGCGCTGCTCTTGCTGAAGGGGAGAGAAGGAGCTGGAAGCCCAAGCGCGGGGCACAGCGGCTCCCTGGTGTCCGCGCGCTGAAGGTGAGGCGGAGGCCGAGCGCCCGGGAAGAGCCCGAGCGGGAGGCAGAGGAGGACTCGCAGGCACGTGGGGCACGCGGGCAGCTCCCTGAGGGCGATCCTGACGCTCCGGGGACACAGGGCAGGGCCTCTTCTCAGCAACTTACTCTCTGCCCCTTTCTTTGTGGGAAACTAAGGGGACCAAGCATGTGCGCTGAGTGCTAAACAGACTAAGGCTACAGGCCAGGCGAACCATCGCAACCGGCAGCCTGGCTTCCAGTTTTGCTCACAGTAGTTCACATCTGAGTACTGTTCATTCCCACGGAAATCCTGACTCTCTCTCCAACTATTCTGGGGTATGTAAGGTAGGCCATGGGGTCGCGAAAGAGTCAGACATTGCTTACGCCTACACAGCAACAAGGTAACTATAGCCCCCGCACCCTGGAGGTCCACCTAAGAAAGCAATGCAGGGACGGCTCCTCCGGAGCCCCCAGGAGAGGCTGACGGGTCCCCACACCTCGCCCCAGACCCGGAGGGCCCGCGGTTCCTCGGGCAGGCGCCTGGGCTGTCACCCAGGCCCACACGCAGATGGCCCGGCGCTGGGTTTAATGCTCTGCCGCGGCCGCCTTGAAATTCTTCATTCTTGAACAAGGGGGCCTGCCTCCTCATTTTACACAAATTACAGGTTAATTCTGCCTGAAGGCGCTCATCCCGCCCTGCCCTTGACAGGAGAGCTACGGACACAGTTACACAGTCAGGTAGTGGACAAAAAACCAGCAAAAAAAATCAAGATAATCCCCTCATCTTCTAAACTAACTATGGAACATGCTTTTGACCACACTGTGTTCCGCCGTCTGCAGAAGTCTTCTGATACATCACAGCATAGTTAGACTAAATGTTCTACTGACAGAGACAGCTTTGAAGTTAGGACTAACCCACACACAGACACTGTGACATGTTTTTAAACTGTGTTGCGTTATGTCACTGATACTGGGGTGGGGTGAAGGGAGGACTCGACTCTTATTAGTCATATGACTCAGCAGAATGTACAATCTTCAAACACAAACTGACACATGAATTACAAAACATGAGAGATTTCACTATCTGCATTCCCAAGGGTAGGGAACTGTACCAAAATAACTTAGAAACAAGAGCTACACAAAAACCCCTCACTCTCAGTTTCTGAGATTGTAAGAAGCTGAAGGTCAGGTAGCAAGCAGTACAGAGATTCCCATCTTTTTCCTGGTATGTCTTTCAGGATGAGCTAGGAGCTTGTCGCAAGACTCACTCACTATACTCTCAACAACATTGGAAATTTTAGTAAACTTGATTAGCTTTTCAAGGAAGACACTTCCAACTTTCAAAATCAACTATAAAGTTTTGAAATGGAAAACATCTTCTACCTTCTGATCAAATCACATATCATACTGTTTAAAAGATTATGCTCCCCTGTGCTAAGTCACTTCAATCGTGTCCACCTCTTTGCAGCCCTGTGAACTGTAGCCCACCAGGCTCCTCTGTCCATGGGATTCTCCAGGCAAGAATACTGGAGTGGGGTGCCATGCCCTCCTCCAGGGGATCTTCCTGACCCAGGGATCAAGTCTAAGTCTCTTAAGTCTCCTGCACTGGCAGGCAGGCTCCTTACCACTGGTGCCACCTGGGAAACCCATTTAACAGATTAGGTTCTTTAAAAATCTCTATTCAAGACCTCACAGAAAGTATACTTCATCCAGGAAAACAATAAAGGACCAACAGCAACTATGAACACCAATATATTAGTGAGTATGCACAAAACACAGGGAAGAAATTCCACTGGAACCGTGAGCCTATGTGGGAATAAAAGTCAAATAAGTTATACAGGGAACAGAAGAAATTTAGATTTCAACTGAAATGCCTTCAAGCAAAACTGGAGGACGGTTTTGTCTTTCATACAGATCAAACTCAGAATTACACAACAAAAGTTATCCTTAGAACCATCTTACAAAATGTAGAATGACTAGGTCATGTCACCATATGGCATGTTTCAAAGTTGCTAAGAGAGTAGGCTTTCAATGTTATATTCACAAGAAAAAAAAATTTTTTTAACTATAGGAGGTGACTGATGTTAACTAAAGTGGAAATAATCTTGCAATTAGTAAGTTGTTAAGCTGTACCGCTTATACAGTGCTGTGTGTCAATTATATCACAAGAAAATTGGGGGGGGTTAGGCAAAATATGCGAAATTTTATTATAACAACATAGTTCATGACTTTTTGAAAATGAGAGGAAAATTATAGAAAATGAATTCGTCTTTAAAAAAAAGCAGCCGCCAGGTGGCAGTGTCCTGAGCCTCCATTAGCTGGAGAGCAGCTGTTATACTGAGAACTGACCAGAAGGTGGCAGTGTAGCCTCAGTTTCCCAGTACCAACAGCTCAGCCTGCTTTTCATACACCAAAGAAAGAAATCAAAACTACACATTTCAAATGTCTTTTTTTTTTTTAGAGAGAGAGAACTTTCATTTCCTTACATTCTGAATGTTGATCTGTAGTTCCATTTTGTAGTGATTGAAGTCTTTGGCAAGCTCATGGCCCTGATGATAGAAAGTAAACATTCCCTGAAAAAACGACAGCATCTAAAACAAAGGAGAAAAGGCAATATTAGTGCACGCGCACACACAACACCCTCAGGGGGAAATAAAACAGCCGCACGCTCCCACATCTCATTATGATTCTACTAATGTAAAATAATTCAAAGCAAGTCACTAGAATTCAACTAAATCTAACTGCATTTTATTCATTAATTGCTCCCTATAAAAAAAGGAAGAAGGATCTGCGATTTTTCCCTCAATAGCAGAGCCATTAGATAGCTTTTATAGCATGCTGTAGAGAAGAAATGGAATTCTACATCACCCCTTGTCCTTTTTCTTTAAAAAAAGAAAAGAATCTTTATTGATTTATTTCTGGTTCTTTGTTGCTGTGGGGCTTTTCTCTGGTTGCAGTGAGTGTGGAGCACTCTCTGAATGTGGAGTGCAGGCTCCTCTCGTCGCCGGGCACAGGCTGTAGAGTGCACGGGCTTCAGTACCGGCAGCACGTGGGCTCCGCAGTTGTGGACCCCGGGCTCTGGAGCACAGGCTCAACGGCTGTGGCCCCCGGGCTTCACTGCCCCATGGCATGGAGCATTTCCCAGACCAGGGATCACACTCGTGTCTCCTGCACTGGCAGGTGGCTTCTTGAGCACTGAGCCACCAGGAAAGGCCCCATTTGTCCTTTTTAATCAAGAGAATCCCTATCTTCATTTAAAATGAAACCTTACCCCTACATACCGACAGAACCTATAAGGAAAGTGAAATACAGATCAGAGTCAAAAGCTCTTTCAAAGGGCACCCAGTGTAGGGCACCCTCTCTGTTGTTGACAAAGATGCTCCGTGACTGAGAGGCAGAGAGGGCAGAGGCAGGGCAGTAATCAAACCCCGAGCTTCCTACAAACCCCCGACCCTCTTGACCAGAGGGCAGCCGCCTCTGCTCCACGAGTGAGCAAGTCTACAATGAGAATGATGGGAAGTGAGAGTTCAGGGATCCACCGTCTTCAGAATGTCACATCGGGTAGTGCTGAGGGATTCGGGATTCTGACGTCCAGTGGCCAGCAGAGGTCAATTCCCCACTGGGGCCACTTCGATGTCTACTAAGTTTGCTAAGTGGCATAATTAAAATATCTCCTTAATAGAGTACTGTGTGGAATCCATGCACGATCACAGAAAAGTGCTTAGAATGACCTAAACAATGACAGAGCACCGTAAATGTCCACACACACAAAAAGTAGGCCATTATTATGATTGCTCATAAGAAGAAAGCTAGATGGAGGTTTTCTCTGTTTAACTTAGGGTAATTCCATGACTCCACTGGACCATAGCTTCCACCAATGCTAATTTTTCATTAACAATTACTTGGTTCTTCAGTTTGTTTCTCAACATCATACATACAACAGGTAAACTGTGTGGCATGTGAATTATACCTCAGTAAAGCTTTTTTTTTAATCACATGCAATATAGCCTATATTAAAATTAATATGAATCATGGATCTCAGTGTATATCTGGTTTTGGGGTTTTTGTTTTGTTTTGTTTTGTTTTTGCTAAAACCCACACTATGAAATATCCTTTGTTCTGATTCAGAAGATATATATTCATAGATATATTAACATAAAAATAAGTGAAGCTCTCAGAGTACACCTACATACGCACCAATGAAAATCACGTGTTTCTAAAATAAGCATAAAGAATGTCAGAGTAACTCACAAAGCACTCTCAAATGTTCTGCATACTGGTTCTGAATTTAGGTTGCGTGAAAGTGAAAGTCACTCAGTAGTGTCTGAT
Organism: Kobus ellipsiprymnus; assembly: GCA_006410655.1. Lineage (NCBI taxonomy): Eukaryota > Metazoa > Chordata > Mammalia > Artiodactyla > Bovidae > Kobus > Kobus ellipsiprymnus. The sequence goes on along the minus strand of SJYR01001590.1, from coordinate 105,228 downwards.
TTTTTGCAACTCCATGGACTATCCAGTCCATGGAACTCTCCAGGCCAGAATACTGGAGTGGGTAGCCTTTCCCTTCTCCAGGGGATCTTCCCAACCCAGGGATCGAACCCAGGTCTCCCGCACTGCAGGTGGATTCTTTACCAGCTGAGCCACACAGGAAGCCCAAGAACACTGAGGAGGTAGCCTATCCCTTCTCCAGGGGATCTTCCTGACCCAGAAATTGAACTGGGGTCTTCTGCATTGCAGGCAGATTTTTTACCAACTGAGCTATTGCATAAGTATTGTGAATTATATTAGAAATAACTTGTTACCAGTCATTGTTGAAAGTACCAAGGTTTGGATGGATGCACTTGCCTTAGAAACAAACTTAAGTAGAATAAAGATTCTCCCATAAACACCCCCACGCTCACTCACATTCCAGTAACTTCATGGGGATTCTTGTTAAGGGCGGAGTCACAACCAGGATGGGAGAAGCTGCACCTGACCTCAGTGTCCTGGCGGCCACATAGCAAAAGGGATAATAGTCATTCCACTGTTGTGCAAATAAGGCCGAGAACCGCGACTCGGTGGTGTGATTTTGACTCCACGGGGACCTGGGCGCACTGCCTACAATTTATGACATCTTGTGCCGTGTTTATGCATCACGGCCTGTATCAACCATAAATGAGACCTTGAAAGAAACAGATCCCTGTTCTCTATCACGACATTCGACTCACAGAGAAACCTGCTGTTCATACTCACGGGTTCCACAAACTCAAATTTCTTCCTTTCTTGGATTTCCTGAAGTTTACACACATATTCAAGAGACAGTTCATAAAAGTGCTGCCGACTCTGTTCCACTTGCATATCTGCCTGTGTTAAAACAAAGGAGGCGGTCAGATTAGAGATGGCGTGACGTGAAACTCTTTATCCGAGGTCTGCAAAGCTCCCATCTGTGGGCCAAATACGGCCAGCTGCCTGTTCTCCTAAACGAGGTTGTGCTGGACACAGCCACGACCACTCCGTGCCGTATCTTCTATGCAGACTTTCCTGCTACGACAGCTGAACTGAGCTGTCCCAAGAGGGACCTCAGGGTCTTCAAATACGTCAAATACTTATTAGTATCTGACTGTCTGCAGAAGTAGGTTGCCAACCCCTGCTCATCTCTGTGATGAGGTTGACTCCTAAGGACCGAACCTCACGCAGTCTTGCTCTTCAAGAGAAACCTCCCCCAACCACAACTGACACGCAAGTTGGAACCATACACGCAGACTCCGGACTACACAGTGTTTCCACGGACAAGTCGCCTAAGCAGGAAGTGGCCTGGGAAGGAGGACTGAAGAAATCCCAGTCGCCACAGCACTCCTGAGTGAAAACAGCAGGTGAGGAAGTAGCAACAGCCCCACTGCAAGAACTCGGCTCCCAGGCGAGGCCGGGCTGGACGCCCAGCTGCAGGGAGCCGCGCTGCTACGCCCGCAGCACGCCCAGCCCTTGGAGGCGAGCAGGCACCAGACGGCCGGCAGACTGCTCCAGAAGGAGGGCCCAGGTTCTCTTGTCTAACTAGAAAGGCGCAGAAGAGGCGACGGCTCCACACAGGAACGGTGGGAAAAACTCTGGCCCTCAGAACGGTTCCTATACGGCAGGCTGTAGTTTCTACCTGGACATTTCTCCAAAGAGGCCATATCTAAACACATGGAAAGACGCTCAGCCTCACTCACCATCAGGGAAACACAAATCAAAACCACCGGTTACACTGTGGTGTACACACTCACCTCACGCTTATCAGAAACAAACAAAAAACAGGAAAGAGCAAAAAGAGACCTATCCCCAGAACAAAACAGAAAACGAAAAGTACTGGTGAAGATGTAGAGAAACGAGCTTTGCACACTGCCGACGTGAATGCAAAATGACGCAGCTGCTATGGAAAACAGTATGGCCGTTCTCTACAAAAAAATTAAAGACAGAATGACCGTATGCCCTTAAGAGTTCCATTTCGGGGTATACACTCACAAGAACTGCAAGCAGGGCCTCAAACAGATACTTGCTCACCCACATTGACAGCAGCGAAACGGTAGAAATAACCAAAGTGCCCACTGACAGATGAAGGGATACTCAAAATCTGGTCTACGCAGATAATGGAATATTATTCAGCTTCAGACTGGAAGGGAATTCTGGAACCTGGCTCAACATAGATGAAGCCTGAGGACATTAAGATGCCAACTACATGTTGGCACTTGCCTTGTACCTCTATGAGGACTGCATCAAGAGCTGCTACAGCTACTGACCCTCAAAACCCCCTGAGAAGGAGTTCAGGGTGGAGAGCAGAAGTGAAGCACTCTGTGCTCTGGGGAAACTGGCAGCACAGGTCTTTCGATAGCTACATATTTTCAGGAGCTGATTTTATGAGCCCAATTCTTGTACCTCTTCCTATCTAGAAAAGCACTAAAATCGTCATGGAGATGTCTGCTCCTCGGGACTAGCAGTCACCTTCACAAAACTATCAGAAACCTTCCACACAAAGAAACACCTGCTTCAATGCACGCACACCCCCTTCAACAAAATCACATATATACTGACCTTCCCTCCACCACTTTGGAGCAGTTTCTTAGAGCTGTCTGAAATGCTGTCTCCCAGGCTCTAGTCCTCATTTTGCCCCAAATAAAACTTCCTCACAACTCTCAACTCACAACGTTGTACAATTATTCTCGTCAACAGTGCTAAATGAAATGAGCCAATCCCAAAAGGACAGGTGACATAGGATTGCTCTTCCATGAGGTGCCTGGAAGAGTGAAATTCACAGAGACAGGAAGTAGAACGGTGGTTAGGAGCTGGAGGGAAGAGGGCTGGGGAGTTACAGTTTAGTGGGAAGCACAGGAGTTTCCGTATCTAAGCCTTAGGAGTTGGAACGTGGGGGTGACTGTATTTAATGACACTGAACGAACTATCTCCTTGAACGTAGTTAAAATCGTATCTTGCTATATTTTGGGCTTCCCTTGTGGCTCAGCTGGTAAAGAATCTGCCTGCAATGCAGGAGATCCAGGTTCAATCCCTGGGTTGGAAAGATCCCCTGGACAAGGGAAAGGCCACCCCCTCTGGCCTAGAGTATTCCATGGACTGTATAGTCCATGGGGTCGCAAAGAGTCAGACATGACTGAAAGACTTTGACTTTACCTGCTATATTTTACCACAACAAAATTTCAAGTTTTGGGGGAAAAAAAAGGTAACAGGTAATTTTTTGGCATCATATCATTTTTTAATTAATGTTTAAATATAATAAATGCATCTTACTGTGAAATGAAATACTTTCTGCTGTATGTGTAAACATCAGCCTTTCAAATGTAAATTTCTGAGCCCAGGAAAACAATACCAGCTATGCATCAGGTAAGTGTGCTGAGGGGCCTGGGGGGACGCCAAGAAAGCACAGGAGGCAGCCACCCGTCACACTCTCCCCCTGTGATGGTAAACAGTCCCTGGAGAGGGGAATGGCATCCCACTCCAGTATTCTTGCCTGGAGAATTCCATGGATAGAGGAGCCTGGTGGGCTACAGTTCATGGGGTCGCAAAGAGCTGGACACAACTGAGTGCCTCACACACACACACACACACACACACAGTAAGCACTAAGCATACACACACACACACACACACACACACGGTAAGCACTAAGCATACACACACACACACACACACACACACACACGGTAAGCACTAAGCATACACACACACACACACACATGGTAAGCACTAAGCATATGGACAATCATGAAGCAGGATTCGGCCCCAGGTAGCCGAGATGTACATGAAAGGAATGAATTCAGTGAGTGCAGACACTTGCATCTTCCCATACACAGAAGACCAGACTGTGATCCACGTGATCTGTGGTGCTGGAGAAGGCTCTTGAGAGTCCCTTGGACTGCAAGATCAAACCAGGCAATCCTAAAGAAAATCAACCCTGAATATTCATTGGAAGGACTGCTGCTGAAGCCGAAACTCCAATACTTTGGCCACCTGATGTGAAGAGCCGATTCATTAGAAAAGACCCTGAAGCTAGGAAAGATCGAAGGCAGGAGGAGAAGGGGGCGACAGACAACAAGATGGTTGGATAGCATCACCAACTCAATGGACAGAGTTTGAACAAGCTCTGGGAGATGCTGAAGGACAGGGAAGCCTGGCTTCCTGCATCCCATGGAGTTGCAAAGAGTCAGACACAACTTAGCAACTGAACAACAACATACAGGTAAGAATGCTAAATTCCTTGAGATATCTGCTTTCCTTAATTAACAGACTGCCTCCCGCCACCCCCACCTTGCTACAAACTTCTATATATCCTGACTCCTTTCCCCGCCTCCTCGGAGCAGTCCTCTTGGGATCACTTTGAGATGCTCTCTCCTTGCTGGAAATCCTCGTAATTCCCACCGAAAAAAGAATTCTACTTTCAGATTGTGACTACTTGTTTAGCCAACGTGACTAAGTCAAAATGTTTCTTATTAAGCCAGATTTACCTAATACCAGGTAAATTTCCTAATAACAGGAAAATCAATGCAAGTGTGTTGAGTATTTACTAAAATGGAGCTATGGGGGATTTAAGGGTGAATCTTTCATGTTATTGTTAATGGGAAATGCCTTTCAAGAAAATTTCACCAGGATCAGATTTACCAAGGTAGTTTTCTTTTTTTTTTTTTTGAGTGGATTCTCTCTCCTGGTTGTGCGCCTGTATTGTTGCTCAGCTTCTATTCACAGCCTCCTAATGTTCTGAGTGTTCAGAACTGCTGTGCCAGGCACGGAGAGATCTTATCACCAGAATCCCTGGGATTGTAGATAACCCATCATTTACGCCACCACCACAGACGTCCAAATTACACCCAGCAGCACAGTCCTTCGGCCTGACTCCGTCTGAAAGGCAATCACTATATAAGTGGTATAAGAAGAAATGTATTTGGTCTTTGTCCCAGGTTCCTGGCACAAATCTCCTAAAACCCTTGGAATTTCCTGCCTGAGGGAAGTGTCTGCTGTCATTTGTAAGGAGCCCCGAGTGAGAATACTCCTGTTTGTGCTAATAAGGTGGCTTTGGGGGGCCCCAAGGCTGCACTGATCAGAAAGTTAGAACCTTGGCCCCACCCACTGGCTCTCAGGAAGTGGGAAGCACTACAGATTAAGCTCTGTAGCAACTCTTGAACACGGGTTCATAAGCTTCCAGGCTGGCAATGTAAAAAATCAGTAAACAGAAACCTCAGTTAAACAGAGCTGGGTCACCAGAGTGGAAGCGCTCGTGGCTTCCGACAACACAGAGCCCGAGAAAGAAGGAAGATGACTCTTCTCGCCTGGCCAGGACTCAGCCCAAGAAAAGCCATGGCCTCTGTGGACTAGACTCCCTGTCCCTCACAATCAAGGGGGTCTCCTTCATGTGTCAGGTGGGAACGTGCCCTTGGCTCACCAGGTCTGCAAGGCCCCAAACAGCAACTTTCTTCTGATCCTAAATAAACCCGTCTTTACTGGAAAAATATCTGGCAGACTATCCATTTCAGGTCATGAGTAAATCCACCCACTGGCCCACAGAGTGACACACCCCAGCTCCACAGGGTCAGAAGCTTCTGCACTTGGGGGCCTTCTGGACGAGGTCCTGTGCACCTCTTCCTCCTGGCTGCTCATCTGAATCCCCTAGATTACCTTTTATAATGAGCTGGTAAACGTAAGTGAATGTTGCCTAGTTCTGTGAGTTGCCCTAGCAAATCAATCAAACCCAAGGAAGGAGGGGGTCACAGGAACCTTTTCTTTGCAGTCAGTTAATCAGAAGCACACCAGGATTTGGTGTGAGAAGTAGGGCAGTCTCTTTTTATAATTGAAGTACCATTGATTTACAATGTGTTAGCTTCTGCTGTACAACAAAGTGAATTGGTTACACATATAGATGCTTTTCCATTATGGTTTATTACTGGATACTGAATAGGGCCTTGCTGTTTATCCATTCCACATATAACAGCTTGCATCTGCCGGTCATTAGTAGGGCAGTCTTGTAGGACTAGCCCTTAACCTGCAGGACCTGACGCTATTTCCAGGGAGTGCCAGAACTGAATTCACTGCTTGGTGGCAACCGAAAAACACACAACCGGACCACACTTTTTATTATACCAAGCAAAAGTCATTTTTTTAAACATATAACTTCAATTAGATTATCAATTTCAGTTCTGACCATGCCTGCTGTAAATACACATAACAGGAATAGATCACTCACACAAAGATCTTCAATTTCTCTGGTAATACTTATGGAAATATAATTATCTGACTACTCAGTGTCAACTGAAAAAAAAATGCACAACGTGAGAGCTGTGAGTCAAGTTTTATTGGGGGCACAATGTGGAATATAACCTGGGAGCAGGTCCTCAGAGGTTGCCTAGTGAATTTAAAGAGGCAGATGGCAAGTGCTAATTTTTAGCTGGAAACAAAAATATACTTCAAATATGAGCAGTCAAAGTATCTTCTCAAATATCCAATTACTGTTCTAGTACAAATAGAAATATTGAGAACTTGGGGGTGTGATGGAGGCAGAAGCTAGTGTGTCTGTTCTATACAGAGTGAGAGGCAAAGGTCCGAATAAACAAAAATTGCCAGCCTGCTGTCTGCCACAATTTTCTCCTGTGATTTTCACTGGAAACCAGAGGAAAGCATAGCTGATAACAAGGACATACGCCTTTGTTCAGTACCACTCTCAGCAACCTTTATTAATCTCTCAAGCACCTCAACTCAATTTACTGAAGATCAGCAATGCATTAGCCATTGCCAGAAGTGGCCAAAGCCACATCTAACCTCCTTTTCTTTAAGGAGCATCCCCATCCTTAAGGCATTCACTCTTGCAACAGAAAGCTCGGTCAAGTGGGGTTCTGTATATTTGTAAGGAGCACACAGATCAAGACAGCAAAGAAAATGTAATTTCTTTTAATATTCTGGTCATGCCGCTGGGGATGTGGGAATCTTAGATGCCCAACCAGGGATCGAACCCATACCCCCTGCATGGAAAGCATAGAGTCTTTTAACCATGGACCACCAGAGAAGACCCAATATATAATTTAAGTGAAAACTAAAATGATTCATCTTGAGGGTCTCTTCAAATTTCCAATCTAATGTTTAATTATCCTGGGAATGATGATACTGTTGAAGGTCTAGCTCATAATCTTCACACATGTTCATTCAATAAATATTTATTACGGCCTGCTCCCTAACAGGTCTTATTCTAGGCACTGTGGACAGAGTGCTGAAGAGAACTAGGCTGTTGCCTGCAAGGAGCCGACATCCCATGGAAAGAAGCCGTGCAACCACCGAACGTACCCTGCACAGTGTGTGTGCTCAGTCGGGTCCAACCCTTTGCGACCCCATGGACTGCAGCAACCCCCCCAGGCTCCTCTGTCCATGGAATGTTCTAGGCAAGAATATCGGAGCTGCTTGCCACTTCCTAGTCCAGGGGATCTTCCTGACCCAGGGACTGAACCTGAGTCTCTCATGCCTCCTGCATTTACAGGTGGATTCTTTACCACTGAACCACCTGGAAAGACCACATCTGAATATGTAATGAGTCCAATGGTTGTACGAGCAAGGAAAAAAACAACAACAAAAAAGGCAGAGTAAGGAAGGCACCCTAAAGAAGATAAAACATCTCCACTCAGGGGAAGTGTGAGAGGGGACTATCTGGAAGACTGTTTGCAGGAGTGAGTGAGTCATGCGCATCTGGCAGAAGGATGAGCACCAAGGCCCTCGGCCACAGAGCCAAGCCAGAATGAGGCCGCTGTGTGGGGTGCGAGAAGGCGGAGTGGACTGGGGGCCTCTGAGGGCAGCTTCTAGGAAGGAGTGTTTGGAGAAGAGCAGCACAAAGGCTGACTCTGCTGCCGTCCAGAAAATAAACTGTACGAGGACTTCCCTGGCCGTCTAGTGCAGGGGACATGGGTCCAATCCCTGTGTCATCGTGACACAGAGGAACACGCATAAAAAATGAATGAAGTGTTACTCACGCAGTCATGTCTGACTCCTTGAGACCCCAGGACTGTAGCCCACCCAGGCTCCTCTGTCCCTGCAATTTCCCAGGCAAGGACACTGGACGGGGGGGCCATTCCCTTCTGCAGGGGATCTTCAAGACCCAGGGATCCAACCGGGGTCTCCTGCACTGCAGAAAGATTCTTTCCAGTCTGAGCCACAGGGAAAGCTGCATGCATGCACGCATGCTGCAGCTGCTAAGTCGCTTCAGTCGTGTCCGACTCTGTGCGACCCCCTAGACGGCAGCCACCAGGCTCCCCCGTCCCTGGGATTCTCCAGGCAAGAACACTGGAGTGGGTTGCCATTTCCTTCTCCAATGCATGAAAGTGAAAAGTGAAAGGGAAGTCGCTCAGTCGTGTCCGACTCTTAGCGACCCCATGGACTGACTGCAGCCTACCAGGCTCCTCCATCCATGGGATTTTCCAGGCAAGAGTACTGGAGTGGGGTGCCATAATGAATGCAAAATAACTTGAAAAAGAAAATAAACTATAGGGATCCCTGAGTAAAAAGCAGGGAGGCTTCTGTAGTCATCTATGCGAGAACTGGCCACATTCTGAGAATATCCTGAAGTTGAAGAAGACCTAGGCTGAGGGTCTAGATGGGCTGAGAGAGAAAAGGCCAAGGATGACACTACAGGTTTTGCCCTAGCAACAGGTAGAATGATACCTAATTAGAGCGTGAGGTGGAGATGGAAATTGACTTGGGGCATGGAAATCCCATCAGGATCTCTGGAAACAGAGATCAAGGGGAACAGGAAGTGGAAAACTGCGGGCATAAAGAGAGCAACAGCTGTCACTTCAAAACTGACAGAGGTTAGGGGGTGGGGGAGCACGTATAACAACTGCATGGCTTTCTACACCATATGGAAAACGAGAGAATGCAGCCCCGCCTTCAGATAGTATTGTAGTCAGGATTAGACGGTACAAAAGGGCCTTTCTCTTTCACAGACCATCAAATACCCTGTAAACATCAGCCAACCACATTGCAGAGACAAAAGAAGATGTGACATGTGGTTAATGTCAAACTAACCACACACATACACACAGAGTTTGCAACTAAGTCTGTAACATTTAAACACAACCCAGGTTTACTCTACAACACTGTCATTTCGATGATACTTCACCAAGTGTATATTATAGTGGTACCTTATGCCTAGATCCCTTATGTGTTTAAAAATAAACAAATGCCCGGGGAAGACGTCAGACTTCTGTGGGATGAATCAAGATCTTTACAACTGAAAACAGCATTATGTTTAAGGAAAGCATATGTTCCAAATTGTATACAACTGAGTTTCCATTCAAGGGTGTGACTGAGGAAAAACAAGTGGCAGGGAATTTAGGAAAAAAAAACCAAAAAAACAGAAAGATATAAATTCCTTTCTCCTTACATAGGGCTCCCTCCAAAAGAAACAAGTCTATTAAGACAAGTAAAACAGATGCTCTCTTTCCAAAGAAGCTGAAAAACTCCCGAATCTTCAGCGTTAGGTAAGATTAATTCTGCCTTCACATAAAAGCCAAATGGTATAGGAGCTTATTCAATTCACTTTTCCAACACATCTTGAAAGTTAATTAATAATCTATTCCTGAAAATAATACATCTTTTCTCAGTTATGTTAGTTAAAATGGTTGTTCCTGGGAAAATATACTCAGAACCAAAACTTCTAATACTCTGAACCCACACTGCATTAATCACTCTATAAGGTCTTATTTTGTCTTATTCCAAAAGAGCTTTTTTTTAAATTCATGGCGCTACCTAGTCATTTTTTTTCCATCTCTAATAAACCTAGATGAAACATTTTCAAAAGAAAAGCTCATTAAAAAAAAGACATGCACTGATTATTAAATTTTACAAATTAAAAGAAAAATAAAAACAATACCTCTTGTAAATGTGAGTCTTTCTTTTTTGCTGACAAATTCAAATGTTTATCAATTAGGCTATAGTTCCTTTCAGTCTCTTTGTCAAATTTCTTTTTTTCTTCCTACAAATAAGAAAAACATAGACAAGTATGATTAAACAGGGGAGGAAAGGCATATATAGTCAATCAACTGGGAAGATTAAAATATGAAAAATATCCAAAAAGAAAAGAAAGTACCATGACATGTGAAAAAGTTACCTGGAAAACCTATCTGCAGCCAGGCCACTATTAATCATCAAGACCGCATTAGGACTGAAGATTCACTTACCTTTTCACTTTTTCCTTTAATGAACTTTTTTTCCTAGCCTGTTATTTTCAACCCCTCATACCTATCAGTATTTGGAATTAATGCCATTCACTTGTCCATTTAAAAAAAAAAATTTTAGGATGAAAACAGAATAAGACCATAAGCTTAAAAAAGCAACCTTGCTACACATTTTGGCATAGGAATGGAATTCACAGAAAACTGAGTAAGTTTTGATCTACATTTAAAAATTATTTACAATCGCCATTAGGAGGAGGGAAAAAAAAAACCAAACACATCTTGGGAAAAAAAATAATCTTCCCTAATTGTCTAGTATAGTGAAAGTGAAGTCGCTCAGTCGTGTCCAGCTCTTTGCAACCCCATGGACTATAGCCTATCAGGCTGTTCCATCCATGGGATTTTCCAGGCAAGAGTGCTGGAATGGATTGCCATTTCCTTATAAATAGAACAATAAAATCCTCTGACCAGAAATGTCAACTACTTACCCAAATTTCAGCAGTGATTTCTGTAACACTGTCTAGAATATTTATCAATAGGTCCACAGGGCCTAAAATAATACTGACATACTTCTACTGAGATCCTTCAGTTAACATTACAAACATTTCTCAGGCACTGCCAGGAAATAGTATTTGTTTTCCTTTTGCTAGAGTAGCTTTTAGAGAAAACAAGGAACCAATTTTTTTTTTTTAATACAGCAGAGACAACCTCCCCTAAAACTGCCTGCCAACGTAAGTAGATTTTTCATAAACATTTCTGAGCACCAATGAGCTCACGTGATGTTCTCCTCCTGTCAAAATGTTTCTATTAACTTCAGACTGTCCCCAGCTCTCCAAGGCCTCCTAGAAAGGAACGTTCCCTTCCCTATTTTCCAGCTTCTATTTTATAAAGTCAGAAATAATGAACTGTCCCAGCTTTTTCTGGCATGACCTTCGTATTAAGCAAAAGGGGTAAATAAAGCACGAAAATTGTATTTCTCTGCATTTATCATCATTTTTTTCACTCCACAGGACTACAAAATTCCCAGCGTGAAACACTGGGAATGAAGCTCTGCCCACTTCAAAATGGTGCTCTCAAGCCTCTGTGAAGAAAGAATCGAGCCAAGAAACAACATCACGCCCACCAAAGGCTAAATTAACCCCCACATTAACGAAGGCACAAGACTCAGAACTGACGCTTCTTCCCATTTCTGCTTCAAGTTTAATTACCAACTAGCCGCACATCTTCAAGGGCAAAAACAAAACAAAACACTTCACAGTATAAAACCTTAGTTTTTCTGTTTAAAAGATCAGGGGACTTCCTTGGAGGCCCAGTGGCTAGGTAGGACTCCACACTTCCACAGCAGGGGGTGCGGCTTCCATCCCCAGTCTGGAACTAACATCCCACATGGCCCCCACATGCCCTTGTGTGGTGTGTGGCCAAAAAAAAAAATACTGTCATAAAACCTAAAATATTAGAAAAAAAGAAAATCAGGAATTCAGTGTTATCCTAGTTCATTCTTAGAACCAATCCTAAGATTCTGTAATCCTACCATTCACCTATACATAAGAATCGTCAAACTTTCACTGAAACAGAGGCATTTTTTTTCTTTATGCCCTAGGTTTAATTTACAACTTTTTTTTTATGCTTACTCTCTCTTTTCTGCTTTTTATTATGATGCACTTCCTGAACGATTTTAATGACTAACAGAAAATAAACTAAATGGAACATATGGCCACTGCTTTAAAACCTCCACTATTTTTCAAAGTTCATACGGTAGAGTGTGCACTGGATTAGGTGTCAGAAGACGCAGGTTCTAGTGGCCGTGATGACCCTGTGGCTCTGCCCCGGGGTCACCGCCTTCTCTGAGCATCAGTTCCTCAGGTTTAAAACCAGACAGGGATGGAGGTAACACAGCTGCATTTACCACAAGCACATGGCAACACATCATGTGGTTAAAAAGGCCTACTATTTTGCAGATTAGTATTCAGAGAATACTGAAACCGTGTTTACTCCTTTGATTTCATCTGAATCACAGAAGGGGACAAAGGAAGCAAGGATGCTACAGTCAGCAGTCAAAACACCCAGCACACGCGGAAATAGTGGGGTATGTAAATGAGGATGTGGGTTAAGTCTGGAATGAAAGAAAATGGTGCTATCAAGCCTCTGTGAAGAAAGAATCTAGCCGAGAAACAACATCACGCCCACCAATTTGAGTGAAAATCCATTTGGTCATCTTTGGTATGATACTATACAAATGCTGCTGTGTTTTGTTTTTGAATCTGAAGACTCAGATGATTGTCTCTCCTTGCATTTTTTTCTAGTGTCTCTATAGAATATTCTGCTTCTTTGTACTCATATGACTTTGGGCACTTAATTCTGATTTTAAAAGGGGCTGTGTTCAAGTAGCATTCAATAAAGAACGGAGTCTTTTCTTCAACATTGCAATATAGGATACATATACACATATGGATTTATACATATATATGTATATATACACATATCTACACACACACAAATATAAAACAAATGAGCCATCAAAGGGAACAAAATTGAGTCAGTTGAAGTGATACAAAGTTAGAAAAACAAATATTGCTTATTAACACATATATATAGAATCCAGAAAAATAAATATTGATGAACCCGTTTGCAGGGCAGGAATAGAGGTGCAGACACAGAGAAAAGATTTGTAGAGACAGATAAGGAAGGAGAGGATGGTACAAATTAAGAGAAGTAGCACTGAAATATATACACTACCATATGTAAAATAGACAGCTTGTAGGAGCTGCTGTATAGCTCAGGGGGCCCAGCCCGGCGCTCTGTGAAGACCTAGAGGGGGGAGGGAGGGGCACCAGACAGGGGATATATGTACACATACAGCTGATTCATGATGCTGTAAGCAGAAACAAACACTGTAAAGGAATCATACACCAAGAAAAAACTAAAACAGAGTAATATGAGACAAAAGGCTCTACCAAGGATCAAATTATTACAGTGAAAACTGTTCTATGAAACAGCATTACTCAAGTGAGTCTGGGTCAAGCTGGAAGTCAAGTCAGTAAGGAAAAGTGGAGGCAAGGGCTCACCAGCCAGCCCACACCTACATTACGGAGAGGGGCGGGCAGCCAGTACAGAGCCCCAGCAGACTTCTGCCAGTGGAACTATAAGCCCAGTATTTAGGCCACTCCGTTGATTTTTCTGGAATAGCTGAAACACTCAATGATTTTTAAACGGTGACAAAAAACAAAACAAAAAAAAAAGAAACCTTATATTTTAGGTTTAACATGAGTCAGTTAAGTCGCTCAGTCCTGTCCAACTCTTTGCGACCCCATGGACTGCAGCACACCAAGCTTTCCAGTCCTTCACCAACTCCCAGAGATTGTTCAAACTCATGCCCATCAAGTCGGTGATGCCATCCAACCTGCTCATCCTCTGACATCCCCTTCTCCTCCTGCCTTTAATCCTTCCCAAAATCAGGGTCTTTTCCAAAGAGCCAGTTCTTTGCATCAGGTGGCCAAAGTACTGGAGTATCGTATCAGTCCTTCCAATGATTATTCAGGACTGATTTCCTTTAGGATTGACTGGTTTATCTCCCTGCAGCACAAGGGACTCTCAAGAGTCTTCTCCAACACCACAGTTCAAAAGCATCAATTCTTTGGTGCTCAGCTTTCTTTACGGTCCAGCTCTCACATTCACACATGACTACTGGAAAAACCATACCTTTGACTAGACAGGCCTTTGTCAGCAAAGTAACATCTCTGCTTTTTAATATGCTGTCTAGGTTGGTCATACCTTTTCTTCCAGTGAGCAAGCATCTTTTAATTTCATGGCGGCCGTCACCATCTGCAGAGATTTTGGAGCTCAAGAAAATAAAGTCTGTCACTGTTTCCACTGTTTCCCATCTATTTGCCACGAAGTGATGGGACTGGATGCCATGATCCTAGTATTTCCAATGTTGAGTTTTGAGCCAACTTTTTCACTCTCCTCTTTCACTTTCATCAAGAAAGTCTTCAGTTCCTCTTCACTTTTTGCCATAAGGGTGGCGTCATCTGCATATCTGAGGTTATTGATATTTCTCCCGCCAAGCTTGATTCCAGCTTGTGCTTCATCCAGCCCGGCATTTCACATGATGTGCTCTGCATATAAGTTAAATAAGCAGGTGACAAGATACAACCTTGACATACTCCTTTCCTGATTTGGAACCAGACTGTCATTCCAGTCCAGTTCAAACTGTTTCTTCTTGACCTGCATACACATTTCTCAGGAGGCAGGTAAGGTGGTCTGATATTCCCATCTCCTTAAGAATTTTCCAGTTTGCTGTGATCTACATAGTCAAAGGCTTTGGCATAATCAAACAGCATAAGTAGATGTTTTTCTGTAATTCTCTTGCTTTTTCTATGATCCAGGGGATGTTGGCAATTGATCTCTGGTTCCTCTGCCTTTTCTAAATCCAGCTTGAACACCGGGAAGCTCAGTTCAACTGAAACCTGGCTTGGAGAATTTTGAGCATCACTTTACTAGTGTGTGAGATGAGTGCAATTGTGTGATAGTTTGAACATTCTTTGGCATTGCCCTTCTTTGGGACTGGAATGAAAACTGACCTTTTCCAGTCCTGTGGCCACTGCTGAGTTTTCCAAATTTGCTGGCATATTGAGTGCAGCACTTTCACAGCATAATCTTTCAGGATTTGAAATAGCTCAACTGGAATTCCATCACCTCCACTAGCTTTGTTCGTAGTGATGCTTCCCTAAGGCCCACTTGACTTCATATTCCAGGATGTCTGGCTCAAGGTGAGTGATCACACCGTCATGATTATCTTGGTTGCGAAGATCTTTTTTGTACAGTTCTTCTGTGTATTCTTGCCACCTCTTAATATCTTCTGCTTCTGTTAGGTCCATACCATTTCTGTCCTCTACTGAGCCCATCTTTGCACGAAATGTTCCCTTGGTATCTCTAATTTTCTTGAAGAGATCTCTAGACTTTCCCATTCTATTGTTTTCTTCTATTTCTTTGCACTGACCACTGAGGAAGGCTTTCTTATCTCTCCTTGCTATTCTCTGGAACTCTGCATTCAGATGTTTATATCTTTCCTTCTCTCCTTTGCCTTTCACTTTTCTTCTTAATTCAGCTATTTGTAAGGCCTCCTCAGACAATCATTTTGCCTTTTGCATTTCTTTTTCTTGGGGATGGTCTTGATCACTGCCTCCCGTACAATGTCAGCAACCTCCATCCATAGTTCTTCAGGCACTCTATCAGATCTAATCCCTTGAATCTGTTTCTCACTTCCACTGTATAATCATAAGGGATTTGATTTAGGTCATACCTGAATGGTCTAGCGGTTTTCTCCACTTTCTTCAATTTAAGTCTGAATTTGGCAATAAGGAGTTCATGATCTGAGCCACAGTCAGCTCCTGGTCTTGTTTTTGTGAACTGCATAGAGCTGCTCCATCTTTGACTGCAAAGAATATAATCAATCTGATTTCGGTGTTGACCATCTGGTGATGTCCATGTGTAGAGTCTTCTCTTGTGTTGTTGGAAGAGGGTGTTTGCTATGACCAGTGTTCTCTTGGAAAAAACTCTGTTAGCCTTTGCCTTGCTTCATTTTGTACTCCAAGACCAGATTTGTTTATTACTCCAGATAGCTCTTAACTTCCTACTTTTGCATTCCAGTCCCCTATGATGAAAAGGACATCTTTTTTGGGTGTTAGTTCTAGAAGGTTTTATACGTCTTCATAGAAGCATTGAACTTCAGGAAGCCAAACAAACATGAGTAAGCCAAACAAAATGTTACAAGTTAAAGATGGCTCATGGGAAGTCAGTTTGTAATCTGTTACAAAATCACACATGCAAAAAATAAAAAGCAGTGAAGAACAGCTGTTACTTGAAACAGCACAGCCAGTCAAATAAGATGTACACTATGTAAATAGGAGAGAAATTTTTAAATCTAAGAAACAGAACTTAAATACTCAGGTTTTTTTAATATATTAGAAATAAACATATATATGAAAGAAAAGAAAAGTCAAAGCATTAATCACTCAGTCCTGTCTGAGTCTTTGTGACCCCATGGACTGTAGCCCACCAGGCTCCTCTGTTCGTGGGATTCTCCAGGCAAGAATCCTGGAGTGGGTTGTCATGCCCTCCTCCAGGAGATCTTCCTGACCCAGGGATCAAATCTGGGTCTCCCACATTGCAGGCAGATTCTTTTCCACTTGAGCCACCAGGGAAGCCAAAAACATATATATAGCATATATATTTAAAAGTGTCATAACAAATCATGGAATAAAAAACTATTATTCAACTAGTGGTGTGGTATAACTGGTTAAGTAGTTGGAAATAAAAAGAGAACCATGTCTCAAATCAAAATTAATTCCAGATGGACTGAAAGAGTCACAAGTGAAAAATGAAACCAAAACAGAGCATTTTCATCAGATCTCAGAACAGAGAAGGAATTTATGAGGAAAAGAGAAACGGAAGAAGCCATAAGAACTTCTAGATATCAAAACTATACAATAAATAAGCCATAAGAACTTCTAGATATCAAAACTATACAATAAATAAGGCAAAAGGCCAACAACTGGCAAGGAAAAGATACAATTAATATGGAAGAAAGGGAGTTAACATTCCTAACACATAAAATATTCTTTATGAAGCGATTTTTTGCTCAAAGCATACATTACACTTCCACAGAAAAATTAGTAAAGAATACAGAAAATTCACAAAGTTTGAAAATACTTGTAAACTATTCACATTTACTAGAATATTTTGTTTCATCTTAGAAAAAGGGGAAATTTTTAAATTACCAGGTAACTTTCCTTTTTACGTAGTTTTGGTATTTTACCAATTTTCTAGGATGAGGAAATGAAAAGACTTTTATTTTCAGACTATGAGCAGCAAATAGTAAGGCCCAACTAGTCTAGACAAGAGCTTAAATACATTCTTAGAGATTGCAACTCTCTTTTTATTTAAATAAAAAGGTGGGGGTAATAACGCCCACACGTGGGTTTCCCTGGTGGTTCAGATGGTAAAGAATCCGCTTGCAGAGCAGGAGAGCTGGGATCAGAAGATCCTCTGGACAAGAGAATGACCACCCACTCCAGTAGTCTTGTCTGGAACATCCCATGAACAGAGGACCCTGGCAGGTTACAGTCCATGGGATCACAAAGAGTCGGACATGACTGAAGCGACTTAGCACAACGGCAGTGCCCACACTTATAAGAAATGAAACTCCTAGCACACGCAACACACTTGGCAGGAACACTTCTTCCTGCATATCCAGGCCAACCCTAGTTTTGAAATCCCCACTCTTCTCCACTGGTCCACCAACACCTCACAACCCAGGTGAAATGCCACCTCTTCCATGAAGCACTCCTTGACTTCTCCAGTGGGGAAACAGCCCCTTCCCTCAACTCCTGCACCAATGTCACCCGTCCTCCTTGACGTTCATTCACACTATCCAACCCATGCCCTCTCCTGCCTTTAAGCTCTTTCAGCCTCTCCAAAGCATTGAGAAGTCAGCCTTTAGACCGCACTTGGTAGATGCCCAGGGGACATTGGTCAGAGAACACAGGAAGGCGGAAGCCTATGGCTGCAGAGGCTCCAAGACTGAAAAACTGCCCCTGCTGGCTCCCAAGTCACCAATCCATCACCTGAGCACTGTCTGAGCAGGAGAGTCACAAGCCACAGTGCTTGAACCTAGTGGGCAAAGAGTGGAGTAAAATCTAAAAAGCTGTCATTAGCAAGCCGATACAAAGCAAGTCACAAAGGGGATCATAAAAGAACTGCAACCGTGTATAAGTCAGGCCCTGCACTAGACCCCAGAAATATGTCATCAAATGCACTGAAGCTTTGCAATAACCTTCGGGGACAGGTATAATGGGTCCCATTTTAAAGATCAGGAAACTGAGGCTTGGAGGCCTTAAGTAACTTGCCCCAAATCACAGAGATACTCAAGGGGCAGAAATCCAATTCAAAACAAGGGACAATCAGGCCCAAAACTGAGATGACAGGCCACCCATACAGAGCACTGACGCTTTCTCTCGTTAGAGCACTTCTGTTTTCATTTTATTTATTTATATTTTATATTTTATTTTTATTTATTATTTATTTATTTGTATTTATTTTATTTTTCATTTTATTTATTAACATCGATTTATATTCAGTTGTTCTGGGTCTTCACCGCTACACGGGTTTTTCTCTACTTGTCGAGAGTGGGGGCTACTCTCCAGCTGCGGCGCACAGGCTTCTCACTGCGGCGGCTTCTCTTGTTGCGGAGCACGGGCTCTAGAGCGTTCAGGCTTCCGCAGTTCTGGCTCCCGGGCTGGAGAGCACAGGCTCGTTAGTTGTGGCCCATGGCTTGGCTGCTCCGTGGCACATGAGATCCTTCCAGGAATCGAAACCCACATCTCCTACACTGGCAGGCAGACTCCCGACCACTGAGCCCCAGGGAAGCCCTAGGGCACTTTTCACAGTGCATTTTTATTTTTTTAACATCTTCCCCACACACTCGATGATTTCTTGAAGACTGGACAGCGTTTTAATTCACAGTTGTATAGTAAGTCCCCTACAAACAAATGAGCTGTTATCCAAGAACGTGCTCCTAAGTCCAATTTGTCCCTAAGTCCAACAAAGTTAGCCTAGATACCCAAATAACACAATCAGCTAAACAGTACCGTACTGCAGTAAGTTTATAATAGTTGTCACACAAAAAATATGTAGAAAACAAACACAGAAATAAAGAAAACATTTTTAATCTTACAGTACAGTATCCTGAAAAGCACAGAAGGACAGGACACTGGCTGGTATATGGCGGCTGGCATGGAGTAAGCAGGCAAAAAGTGTTCCAGACCAGAGCAGACAGAGGAGGTGGGAGATGGTGGTGCTGAAGGATCGTCAGCAACGTGAGATGGAGGGCAAGCTGCAGGTGCACTCAAGCCTCGTGCTGACGGAACGCACGGTCACATCTCAGAAAGTTTCCAACTTAAAGGATCGTAAGTAGGGGACCTAATGTATATCCCAGATATACTTACAGTCTGTCTCATACTGTGCCATACAATAGGCCTGATAAGTGGTTTTATTATTGTAATATTAAAATGAAGGAATGTGATTAAGTCACACTTTTTCTGCTCTAGCAAACATAATTGAGAAATTATTCAGATTTGCTTTCTTACCTATATTTTGCAGTCATTTACAGAATCTCAGGAGGTCGATTTCTATTCAACGTTTATTCACTAAACACAGCCTTGAAAAGAGGTGAGAGTCTGGTAACGGCTGGGCTGCTAAGTTTTAATTTATGATATAAACATTTTTTAACTCTTGAGGTTAATTCTTTTATTCTATTGAATAAAACAGGAAATTTTTCATGCTAAGTCATTTCAATCGAGTCTGTCTCTTTGCGACCCCATGGACTGTAGCCCACCAGGCTCATCTGTCCTTGGGATTCTCCAGGAAAGAATACTGGAGTGGGTCGCCGTTTCCTTCTCCAGGGGGTCTTCCCGACCCAGGGATCGAACACGGGTCTCCTGCATTGGCAGGCAGATTCTTTACCGACTGAGCCACCAGGAAGCCCCAGAGTTTGAATAGGCTCTGTAAATTATCCATAGCATTTTGTTGTATCCATCTGATACGTGCATGCTGCCGCTTTCAGAAAAAGAGCAACTTTAAGTTCTCCCAACTGATACTGCCCCACGTAACCCTTAGCAAGTTCTAGCATTTCTTGGAGTTTGTACACAATGCACTTGGCTCTGATGCTGTCTGGTGCCTGTATTAGTTTCCTGCAGATAAACTGACAGTTAATGAGCAACGGTTATCGACAAAGTGTATGCAGACAGTTGGGAGTAAGTGACAAGCTTCTAGGGAAGGGAGAAGAGTTTCAGAGGACATAAAGCTGAGGGGAGCCAACAGGAAAACTCTGAACTGATGGGACACAGCACAGAACTACCCGCATCCTGCAGTGGGCATTGGGTCTCTTTACACAGAGGTCTCCCTTGGACTGCAAGGAGATCCAACCAGTCCTAAAGGAGATCAGCCCTGGGATTTCTTTGGAAGGACTGATGCTGAAGCTGAAACGCCAGTACTTTGGCCACCTCGTGCGAAGAGTTGACTCATTGGAAAAGACCCTGATGCTGGGAGGGACTGGGGGGCAGGAGGAGAAGGGGACGACTGAGGATGAGATGGCTGGATGGCATCACTGACTCGATGCACATGAGTTTGAGTGAACTCTGGGAGTTGGTGATAAACAGGGAGGCCTGGCCTGCTGTGATTCATGGGGTCGCAAAGAGTCGGACACAACTGAGCGACTGAACTGAACTGAAACACAGAGGTAAGAACCTGGCAAGCACATGAGAGAAAGTGGCAGAACCTACAGGATGGAAGTTGAAGCTCAAACCAAACAGACATGACTGATGGGGAACATATCCAAACAGAAAAGAAAACAGCAGAAAAGAAAGATCCTGTGACCCCTAAAAAATCCTATTTATAAAAGCCACCTGGCAGTTTCGATTACCTTAAAACCACAAGTTCCCATGTCATTGGGATTCTGGAAACTGGAGATGGAACCACAGGGAACTGAAAGAGCTTCCATATAAAGTCAAAGGGTGGCAACCTTTCCAGATAGGGAGGAGAAGATGAACATTTTGACAAGGATATCCAAAAACTTCTGCTGCAGTCAGCTTTTAAAGACCTTTGTTTTTTCTCCCCCACATGAAAATTGCTTCAAAGTATTTTCTAAAAGATCTTCAAGCTAAGAGAATAAAGTTATTTTTTAAGTATCCCAAGTAAGTAAACAAACCAATGGAACAAGAACATGTGATTATTCTTGATTGGTGTTTAGGAAGCACAGATGGAGACAATCAAATATCCAGATTATAAACCCTTTCCTGGTTCTTCTAGAATAAAGGGTGAAAGTCAAAGTGTTAGTCGCTCATTTGCGTCCGAACTTTTGTGACCTCCATGGACTATAGCTTGCCAGGCTCCACTGTCCTTGGGATTTCACAGGCAAGAATACTGGAGCGGGCTGCCATTTCCTTCTCCAGAGGATCTACCCAACCCAGGGATTGAACCCACGTCTCCTTCATCTCCTACATTGCTGGGCGGATTCTTCACCACTAAGCCACCTGAGAAGCCAAGAATTAAGGGTAGAATTGGTTTCTTTATTAGATAACTTAAAGTCAGTCAGAGTGGAGGTTGGTAGAAAGCAAAGGAATCATTGTCGTTCAGTCACTAAGTTGTGTCCAACTCTGCGACTCCATGAACTGCAGCACGCCAGGCTTCCCTGTCCTTCACTGTCTCCTCGACCTTGCACGGATTTATGTTCGTTGAGTCGGTAATGCCATCCAACCATCTGATCCTCTCCTTCTCCTCCTGTCCTCTTTTTTCCCAGCATTAAGGTATTTTCCACTGAGTCAGCCCTTCGGATCAGGTGGCCAAAGTATTGGAGCTTCAACATTAGTCCTTCAAATGAATATTCAAGGTTGATTTCCTTTAGGATTAACTGGTTTGAGCTCCTTACTGTCCAAGGGACTCCCAAAAGTCTCCTCAAGCACCACAGTTCAAAAGCATCCATTCTTCAGCACCCAGCCTTCTTCAGGGTCCAATTCTCACATTCATACATGACTACTGGGAACACCACAGCTTTGACTATGGTCAAAGTGATGTCTCTGCTTTTTAAAATGGGTGTCTAGGTTTGTCATGGCTATCTTTCCATGAAGCAAGCGTCTTTTAATTTCATGGCTGCAGTCACCATCTACAGTGATTTTGGAGTTCAAGAAAATAAAATCTGCCACTGTTTCCACTTTTCCCCCATCTATTTGCCATGAACTGATGGGACCAGATGCCACAGTCTTAGTTCATTTCACATGCTAGCAAGATAATGCTCAAAATCCTTCAAGCTAGGCTTCAATAGAACATGAACTGGGAACTTCCAGATGTACAAGCCAGATTTAGAAAAGGCAGAGGAACCAGAGATCAAGTTGCCAGCATCTGCTGGATCATAGAAAAAGCAAGGGAATTAAAAAAAAAAAAAAACAAAAAACAGTCTACTTCTGCTTCATTGACTAGGTGAAAGCCTTTGACTGTGTGGATCAAACAAACTAAGGAAAATGCTTAGAGAGATAGGAATACCACATCACCTTACTTGCCTCCTGAGAAACCTTGCAGGTTAAGAAGCAACCTTAAGAACCAGTCATGGAACAACGACCTGGTTCAAAACTGGGAAAGGAACACATTAAAACTGTAATATTGTCACACTGCTTATTTAACTTATATGCAGAGCACATTGTATGAAATGCTGGGCTGGATGAATCCCAAGCTGGAATCAAGATTGCTGGGAGAAATATCAACGACCTCAGCTATGCAGATGATACCACTCTAATGGCAGAAAGTGAAAAGAAACTAAAGAATCTCTTGATGAGGGTGAATGAGGAGAGGGAAAAAGCTGGCTTAAAACTCAACATTCAGAAAACTAAGATCACGGCATCTGGCCCCATCACTTCATGGAAAATAGATGGGGGGAAGTGGAAACAAAATAAATAAATAAGCATAGTCTTTTCTCTTAAAGTTTAACAACATGATGAACAAGACAGATGTGTATATGTCACTATATAACCTAGAAAGTTATCCTTCCCTTTTTACTATAATAAGCAAAACTGCCAGTAAAAAAAAAAAAAAGGCTACTCCCTGTTACTCACAATGATGGGGCCTCCATCATGGACAGTCAACACACACACTGTACTGAACAAGAGTGTCGGGTACACCCTTCACAAGCTTGAAGCCAGGAACACAAGAAAGAAAGAAAGAAATGGGACTTCAGGATAGATTTTGGCCACTAGCTCAAAACCTAGACTAAAAGAGTTAAAATAATTAAATCATTTAATATGGCAATTTATTTTTGCAAACTGCTTTGCAGACTATACAACTGAGACTTGAACAACTCAGAGGTCAAGGACGTTAACATGGGAGCAGCCAAAATTCCAAATGTAACTTATAGTTACATATAGGTCCTCAGTATACAAGGTTCTACATTCGCGGATTCAACCAACGGCAAATCCTGTAATACTGTAGTATTTACTAGTGAAATATATCCAAGTAGAACCACACAGTCCGCACCTGAGCTGTTCAAGGGTCAACGACACCTTGAATGACCACAGCATGAGAAGCTGGGCAGGTTTGTGAAGGAGAAGGAAATCAAGAGAAAATCTGAGGCTAGAAATTTCTAAAAATCTGATTGGTAAATAGAAACGAAATACATTTATTAATAAACTCACATCCATTTTTCATTTCCACAATATAATATCTGTCCACCACCACCCACTGTTTACACTCAGTGCCTGCCCATGAAATGTTCAAAGAGAAAGTACCAAGATATTCAAGTTTTAAAATAGTCTAAGAAGACTGGAGAAAACAGCATCATTAAACTGCAAAGCAGAGCAGTCAGATCCCTGATCTGTCATTTTACAAGTAAGAAACTAAAGCCAATTACTTGCCCGAGGACAGAAATGTGAAGCCAGACCCCCAAAGTCCTGCTGCAAGTCAGCAGCTTTGAGCAGCTCAGCAAACAATCCTAGGTTGAGGATTTGGGGGGTATCCCCACTGACCTCCATTCAACACACAAAGCCCTTCATTGAAAACTATGCCGAAAAGCAGTGTCTAGTATGTTAACAGGTCACTTGAAGAACTGAGTCCATAAAAAGCTGGCCCTTTCTGGGCCCATTTGTATAGCTATGGCCATGGAGACCACAATGTTTATTTACAGAAAAGAATTTTAATAGTTTGTTTACGAAGGGAGGAGAAAAAAAAAAAACCTCACATTCCCAAGGTATGAGGGAAAAAACAATACAAACATAAAAACTCTCTTTTCTACTTAAAACTGATGTTATTTATTCCCTTCTCTTTGGGCCAAGCCAAAAATGGTCAACAACACAGAGATGCTACTTTTTCCTCCCTCAAGTACATGCACAACCTTCAGGAGAGGCTGGTGGATATTATTTCTCTGAACTAATTTCAAAGCTCAGTTCGCAAACCTTACAAGTTGCTAAATACATCCCAGGCTCTCGGTGGCAAAGTTGCTGCAGTACTCCCAGAAATCCTGGCTACATCTCAGAGCTTCTGAAAGCTGAGTCTGTGATTCACTCACTTTTAAATCCCCAGCACCCATAACAACACAAGCGCGTAACAAAAGCGCATGAAATTTGTATTAAACGGCAGGAAGTATATCAGAATAAGCGGGTAGTCTCTTTCTAGTTTCAGTGGCATGCCGGTGTGGCAGCACCTCAAACCTTAAACCCTCGTATGACGCTACACTCTGACACCCAACTGAGGCGGGCACGGAAATCAGTGCCCTCTTGACAGAGATAAGACGCTTGGCACAGCGTAAATGTGCTGTTTGGAGAAAGGTATTTTTACAACTCTATAAGAAAAGGTGTAGCCAGAGACGAGTACGAGAGGTTTTACCATCTAGTCCAGGTGTTTTTGCTTTCTTTCCACTTTCAGATTCCCCCAAAGGGGATACAACACATTTGAAACATTCAACAACAGACATTAGTCTCCAACAGCCCCTTCCCGGCTGTCGAGTGTGAAGTGAGTGTGCGCTCCAGTGGCAGAAGTGTCTACGCTGGCTGTTTACAAGTGTGCTCAGATTGGACACTGACCTTGACAGCTCCAAGTTGCTCTTTTCTGAATTTTTCCAAGGGTTTAATCAGGGTTTCGGTGACACTTAATGCCTAGAGAACAAGAGTGATAACAAAAGAGCAAAGCATTAGGCTTCCAAATGGGAAAAAGTGAGCTTTCCATTCCCCTCTTCCACCCCGCCCAGAAACAAAACGAACACCACACTGAACAGCTTTATCTCACCCTGCCAAGGCGGCCATTAAATCACTTCTGAATTTATTAACACACCAGATCTCCATAAATATTTTCAGGGAAGAGGAGGTGGGGCAAAGCGCCAGGGAAATGTGCAACCCAGCCCCAACACAGCCCTTTCTTCAGAGACACAGCAAGAGGGTTGGCTTCAAACAACAAAGGGGTCTATCACATTCATTAACAGAACACTTCTGTTTGAGGGTTTTTTTTTTTAATCCCTCTGCTCAGAAATTTAAAAGTCAATGATGTTCCTTTATTAGTGAACAGACTACATTACACAGAGGGCTAGGTTTGTGGCTGAAAGTTTAAATGTACTCAGACTGCCCTTCATCACTGAAAATTTCTCATAAGGATTTAGGCTGTGCCAGCAAAACAGAGTCACTTGGAGCTCAGGACAGTCAGTCGTCCAAATATTAGGGGAGTTGGCAAGGTCACGGGGACAGGAACTACACATCAATGCTACCTACAACCTCACTCATTCTTATATTGGCTGATTTAGGGCTTGTCATTTTAATACAGAATCTACACAACATTTATATGTGGAATCAAAACAGACAATAAACTAGTGAATAAACAAAAAAGGAGGAGACTCACAGATACAAAGAACAAACCAGCGGTTACCAGTGGGGCAAGGGAAAGGGGTAGGGCAACAAAGGGCTTACAGCATTAAGAGGTACAAACTGTTAGGTTTAAAATAAGCTATAAGGACATATTATACAATATGGGGGGAATACAGTCAGTACTTTTTAATAACTATAAATGAAACACAACCTTAAAATTGTAAATTATGATTCTATACACCTGTAACATATAATATCACTGTATATCAACAATATTTCAATTTTTTAAATTTCAATAAAAATTTTAAAAAATCTACAACAATGCTGAAAATGCACAAGGGAATATATACCTAAGGAGAATGTACTTAACCACAATACGCTACTGAGTAGTGTTCTCACCATTTCCAGAAAGGTCCAGAATAGAATCTCAGTAGAACCTCAAGACACTTTACAACAGTGTATCTCCCCCTCTTATTACAATAAAGGTCCCCAGAAATCCAAACTTAAGATTACAGGGGGAAAAAAAAAGTGACTTAGAATAGGAAAGCAATCTTCATTTAACCCCCTAGGCTCCTTTGCATTCATTATGTAAGGGTTTCTCCCAGAGACCATTCATCCAGTGAGGTATAAGTGAAAAGTCATTTTAATACAGAATCTACACATCACTTATATATGGAATCAAAAACGACAAGAATACTGGAGTGGGTTGCCATTCCCTTCTCCAGGGGATCTTCCTAACCCAGAGATCAAACCCAGATCTCCTGCAATGCAGGTAGATTCTTTACCGTCTGAGCCACTAGGGAAGCCCCCTGGAGAATCCTCAAAAAATGATCCTGTCCACACTCGAGATGCCTAGAGCTTGCTTGAAGTCTCTTCCCCAGGCCAGCTACTGGGCTCCGCTCACTCCCACCCTGACCATTTGTTACTTAGGTGTTGAAGAGTTTAGACAAAAGACAGAATTAAGAGCAATCTCAAGTCAAAGGAAAGGGATCACCTTTAAAACATGATAATCTCATCCTGCCCACATAGTAGGCCACGTGATCTGCAACAAGACCAAACCAAAGAACAGAACAGGGAAACAGCAGGTCACGCCAGAAACCCTGGTGACTCTGAACAATATGGAAGGCCCCAAGTCCACTGGAAAGTGGATCAGAGGCTCTGCCGTACATTTTCAAGGTGATTCAACTGACATATAACAGCTCAAAAGCCATTCACTCATTCACTTAGTTACTTGGCTGAGCTGGCTTAGTTGTACCACATGAACTCTCAGTTGGGGTCTAGTTCCCTTACCAGGGATCAAACCCCAGACCCCACATGGGAGCATGGAATCTTAGCCACTGGACCACCAGGGAAGTCCCATCTCAAGATAACTTAAGGCTCACTTCTCTTAGCACAAATACCATCTCCTAGGCTTAATGGCAACCCACTCCAGTACTCTTGCCTAGAGAATCCTGTGGACAGAGGAGCCTGGTGGGCTGCTGTCCATGGGGTCGCACAGAGTCGGACACGACTGAAGCGACTTAGCATGCATGCATGCACTGGAGAAGGAAATGGCAACCCACTCCAGTGTTCTTGCCTGGAGAATCCCAGGGACAGAGGAGCCTGGTTGGCTGCCATCTATGGGGTCGCACAGAGTCGGAAATGACAGAAGTGACTTAGCAGCAGCAGGCTTTCAAATCTGGACCTAGCCTCCTAGTGGTCCTAAGTAAACCCAGATATGATACATCATCCTTGGAGGCTTGGTCAACTCAAGAAAGAAGTCAGCCCAGAATTCCATGCTGGGATCACAGGGGCTCATAACTGCTCAAGTTCACAGAGGAACAAGGATTCGAAATCAAGCAAGCACGAGCCTAGCCTAGCCTTAACTACCATACAGTACTGCAAGACAAGTACCAAATGGGCACCTCCCCATTCCAAGCTGCCACATCAATAAACTGTCTCATGAGACACATACGTGCTGAGCACTCAGTGCCAAGTACCATGTGTTAAAGACACAACTATGAACAACACAGCCCAAGTGCAGCCCCTGCCCTTGTGGAACTTACTGTCTAGGTGGGGAGATGATGATAGACAGTGGACACGTGAACACATGAGCAAATGTGCAGAAGGAGCTCCAGTACTTCCTTCCAACAGAGAAATGTAGGGCCATGGTTGACAAATCTATTAGAGGAGATAGAGGGAGAATGAGCTCTGGGAGAGCTCATTCTTCCTCAAAGAAGTGATATGTAAGCTTGAGGTCTGAACGATGAGACAGAATTGGTGCAAAGAACAAGGCTGGAACTGCAGCCTGAAGCCAGCAGAGGCAAAGGACTGAGGATCACAGGAAACAGAAAAAGACCAGTGAGGCTGAAGCGCAGAGAACAAGCAAGCAAATAGAGAGATGAGAGAAGGCAGGGGACCAGGACAAACTGTGCCTGTGGGTCCAAGGGAAAAGTTATTTTATTTTGGGAATAACAGAAACTCACTAAAGGGCCTTAAGCTCAGAATTATTACAATGATCTTTCAAAGATGACTCCGATTTAAGTTTTTTTTTTAATATGGACCACTTTTAAAATCTTTATTGAATTTTCTACAATATTACTTCTTTTTTATGTTTAGGTTTCTTGGCCACGAGGCTTGTGAGATCTCAGCTCCCCAGCAAGTGACTGAACCCATGGCACCGGCATTGGAAGGTGAAGTCTTAATCACCAGATTCTGGCTCTTTCTGGCTCTCTGAGAAAGAGTGATTAGAGGTGACGAAAACTGGAAGGAGAAAGATTTGTTAGGAAGCTTCCAGAACCACACAGGCAAGAGAGGATGATGGCTTGAAAGCAGCGACAACAAAACTAGAGAGAAGTGGGTAGATTGCAGAGATGTTTACAGGCAGAATTAAAGTAACTGGTGATGGACTGAATGTGGAAAAGGCAGGGCTTTCCAGGATGACTCTGAGATTTCTGCCTTGTGCAACTGAATGGACAACAATATTATTCATTTATTTATTGAAATAGGAAACTTTTCAGGAAAGGCAACTGGGAGGAAGCACTACAGGGTTCTGTTACATTGGAGATGCTGAGAGACAACCAAAAGATGAGTAAAAGAGGCTGCCGGAGACATTGGTCCAAAGTCCAGGAAAGACATCTAGATCAAACACGTACATCTGGCAAGAGTCGTTTACAAGCAGGTGGTATTCGAAGCCACAGAACTGAAGTAGGAGATGGTAGAGGATTGAAACAAGAGGTTTCAGACTAGGCACTTAGGATGCTTAGAAAGGGACAGACAGGAGGAGGGGATGACAACGGACACTGGAAAGAAGCTACTGGGGCACTGATGATGAAGACGGGGTTTTAACTGCGTGAGCCGCGGAGAAATTAAATAAGGAACAAGGCCTTAGCAATACCCAAGGCAAGGAGAGAGAAAAGCCCAGACTGGAGCTGGCTTATGATTAAAAGCAAGGACATCTGTGGGAACAGCCCTTCTTCACAAGGGTGGCCACGAAGGACAGAGATGCGAGAGGAGGACGGCCGAAAGGGAACACGACCTAAAGCAAAGGCGTGTTTGTTTTCTTAGTGAGATCAACATTTTAAAGGTGAAAGCAGGGGCTTCTCTGGTGGTGCAGAGGTTAAGACGCTGAACTCCCAGAGCAGAAGGCCTGGGTTCGATCCCCGGTCAGGGCACTAGATCCTGCATGTCACAACGAAGAGCGAAGGTCCCACGAGCTACAACTAAGACCCGGCACAGCCAGAGAAATAAATTAAAAAGATCAAAGCACATCTCTGTTCCCCTGTTAGGAATACAGAAAAGATGGTCCAAAGTCTCTAACTGGGGTGGAGACAGGATGCAAGGAGCAAGCAATGGCTCAAACAAATGGGTGTGTAGATTTCATGAACAGAAGCTGAGGGATTTTCTACCAGAGAGTTATTTTTTCCATACAAGGCAAGGTCAGTTATCAAGATTTGGATTGCGGAGAAAAGTGTGAATAAAGAGGCGCATGAAAAGAAGGAATCATTTCAAACAGTGGGGACAGGGCTTCCTGGCTGAGAAGCAAGCAGGAGTTTATGGGACCTCCACTGGGCCTTGTGAGACTGTCTCTAGCGAGGCATGAAGAAGGTGAGCAGTTGGGTTCACCCTAGTGAGACTATTTCCAAGAGCTTATCAGCATAAGATGATATAATGCAGTGTGGGTGAGGCCCAGAACAGATGCTTAAGAGAGAGAGGACTTCCTGAAGGGATAATACAGAACTCAGCCTGAAACAGGCATGGGAGTTCTCCAGTCAAAGGATAAGAGTAAAAGAAAGAGGGGAAACCAGTGATTCTAAGCATGCAACCACCAGCAATTCAGGGTCACTAAAGCCCCTGAAGAAATCAGAAATCAGGGAAGGAGGCTAGAGAGGTCTGACGGGCTCCAGGAGTCACCAGGATGGGACCTAGAGAGGCTGAGTCAACACTAAATGTGGCAACGACAACATAGCTACATGAAGACCCTTTAAAATCAGAACCCCGAAACCCCATACTCTGTGGAGTAAGCACTGTCCTTCACAAAAGGACCATGCCACAAAGATTCCACGTGAGCAATTTTATATCCATCCTTCACCGAGAGAATCTGATGCAATATCTAACTTCCAAGGGCTAGCACCAGTGTAGACAAAAATTATAAGGGGCTTCCACCTTACTATTGGCAGGTCAACAAGCATATTTCCAAAATAACAGAAATAGTAGTTACGGCAGGCATCACTACAACCCACTTCTTTGATAAAAGTGTTTTGATTCAAATTTTTTAACCTAAACTCCACTATCAGTTTTCTTCTTTCATAAAGTCTGGACTTCCCTGGTGGTGCAGTGGTTAAGAATCAACCTGCTGATGCCAGGGACAAAGGTTTGATCCCCGGTCCAGGAAGATTCCACATGCCATAAAGCAACGAAGCCTGTGCTCTAGAGCCGTCGAGAGGCAACTCCTGACACCCACGTGCCAAGAGCCTGTGCTCTGCAAGAAGAGACGTCCATGCACAACGAAGGGGAGCCTCTGCTCACCACAGCCAGAGAAAGCCCACAAAGAGCAACGAAGATCCAGCAAAGCCAAAAATAAACTAACTAAAAAAAAAAAAAAGCCTGATTAGGTAACTTCTGAACTGAACAATTCTATTCAAAGACAAAATCCTAAAGTAGCTGCTAAATGCTTTGGAGTAAGGCAATGTGGGCTGAACAACAAAGATGGTTTTCTTCTTTTTCTAAAAATAGAGACTCCATGAAATCTCCTGTTCCTTCTATAATTTCACAAAAATACTATATAATATTTGTGAGTAATAAATGTTATGGAAGTTTTCTAATGCCAAACTGAGTCTTCTTCCCTAGAGATAAATATATACCAATTCCAGGGACTGCACCTAAAACTCTAAGGCAATTCCTGATGGGGAAATTACCAAATCTGAAAGAAACAGCTGAAGTAATAGTATGGAGAAGAGTTTTCAAATCCTAAAATATTAAAAATCAATCGGATAATTTAAAAACAGAGAAAGCAAATTTAGAATGTGATTTTATAACCATGTATATAAAACTATTTTTCACATAAAATACTTGAAGCAGAAAACGTCATAAGAAGCCTTGCTAATGAGCCATGGAAAGAGTTTGAGACAGTCTTGCTTAGAAACAGAATGTATCTACATGAACATAAAGTATGTTAATAAATCAGTTGGTCTCATCTTAGAGCAGGGGCCAGACAACTCTTTCTATAGAAGGTCAGGTAGTAAATAATCCAGGTTTTGAGCTGTGCGGCCTCAGATGCAACTACTCAACTCTGCCCCATGCAGTACAAACGTAGCCATACATAGTGTACTAATGAACGAGTGTAGCTGTGATCTGACAAAATTTCATTTATAAAACAAGAGGCAAGTTGTGTTGGGTCTATGGACCCCAGCTGACTCAACCCTGCCTCAGAAAATCACCTTGAGCGTAAGGTGTTCTTCTTACTCTTATCTGATTATATATTTTTTTTAATATTCATTTGTCATACTTGCAGGGCACCAAAGTTGGGAGGGAAGGTTGAATGTTGGATAAGGAAATCACAGCTCAAGAAGCTCTCAAGTTGAAAAGGACTCAAAAGTGTTCCTGCAGTATTTGCCTGAGATAAGCAACCAAGCAGGCAATCTTGAAAGCCAAATGCTCAAGTGTAAAGTGTCTTAACAACAGCTCATGTAAATTTAATAGAGGACTTTAACAGGGGCTGCAGCTCCTAAAAGTTTGAGTCAACTAAAAGTTCACCATGAACTGAAGTTGTCATAAAGCGCCCTAGAAGATAATGAACACATATGTAGGCCACATATACTGTTCAAATCCAAATAAGATAATTATTCAATTGTGTCTTGTAAGATCAGAAGCTATCTCAACAGCAGGTTCACCACATTTGAAGAGAGATATTCTCGTAAAATAGATTTGCTGTACGTCTCAGGAAATTCAAATAGGGGCTCTGTATCAAGCTAGAGGGGTGGGATGGGGAGGGAGGTAGGAGGGAGGTTCAAAAGGGAGGGGATATATGTATATCTATGGCTGATTCACGTTGAGGTTCGACAGGAAACAACAAAATTCTATAAAGCAATTATCCTTCAATTAAAAAATAAATTTAAAAAAAGGAGAGAGAGACATTCTCTAATGGGCACATAGTAGGAATATGAGATGAGCAGGCTAAAAATGTTTAGAAAAACAGGTTAAAAAAAAACAGTGTTTAATGTGATTAGGAAGAAAAAGAACATTTCGAGGGAACAAGATGTAAGCTGTTTCAAATATTTAAAAGGGTACAATATGAGAGAAGGAAAAATCATTTTGCTATGCTTGAAGAGGACAAAAGCAGGTCTAACGAGGAAAAGCTACAGGGCAGATTTGGGTTCGCCCCCAAGAGGAACTCAATACGAACTACGAGGGACCCAACAAGGTAGAGTGACACCCAGGTTCCTTCCCCATCAACAAGTACTCACTGAAGCAAGCTGGCCCGTGACCTAAGACACTACCACAGAGTCTGCCAAGGAGACCTCTGAGGTCCTCCCCACCTCTATCACCTGGGATTCAGCCTGAGATGCAGGAGGCCGCAGCACACAGCACATCTCAATGTTGTGCTATGATGACAAACCACAGACCCCATCAGAGCTCCACAATCCAAAGGAGGAGAGCCAGATTACTAGGTAACAGTGTGGAGGGTTAAATCTTTTCTCACTAGTTAAGCCTGAAATCCCTTTTTGTAAGCCATTTGGATCTGAGAGCTTAAACGTCTAAAAAGGAAAGGGACGATGGGACTTCACTGGTGGTCCGAGCCGAGGGTCTGGGCTCCTGGCGCAGGGTGGGAGCCGGGGCTCCATCTCTGGTCAGAGAAGGAGATCCTACATGCCACAGCTAACAGTGCACATGCCACGACTAAAGAGCCCCCGTGCTGCAACTAAGACCCAGCTCAACCAAATACATCAATATTTTTTAAAAAGGAACGAGAGGGTGGTTTCTTCATCTGCCTCTGCAGTTTAAGCCCGAGCTGAGCCTCTCGCGACAACTGTAGCTGACCTGGAGAGATCAGCCTCCACCGGGGAAGGACCACTGCCACTGCTTTACATTTCCCTCACATTTGACACCAAAGGTGAAGTTCATTTTTTTTTAACTTTTTATTTTCTATTGGAGTATAGCCAGTTAACGATGTTGTGACAGCCTCAGGCAAACAGCAAAGGGACCAGCCATACATATACATGTATCCATTCTCCTCCAAACTCCCTTCCCATCTGGGCTACCACGTAACACTGAGCAGAGCTTCGTGTGCTCAACAGTTAAGTCCTTGTTGGCTATCCATTTCACACAGAGCAGCGTGTACCTATCTATCCCAAACTCCCTAACTATCCCTTCTCAAGGCGAAGTTCTGATGTACATTCTAAAGCGAAGAGGGTTTACGGCCAGAAACCCATATTCAGTAAAAAGGCAACAAAGACAGAAGCGCATCCCAGGATACCTTTAGTAATTTTTTTTTTTTAAGTCTCAGTCCAGCTCAAACAAGGAACCATCCAGTAGACTCACTAGGCCTTGCCTTCCTAATCACTCAACTCTTAACAAGGACAGACTGATTCCAATGAAACAGAAGGAATTAGGACCATTCCCCATGGCTCTCGTTATTCTAAGCCAGGATTCCAAGTGTTCTTGACCCCAGAGGAATGCATAATCCGAGAGCAAGGGAGAATTTCCACTATTTTTCTCCCATGACCTTCCAGAGACTTCGATCTCATTAGACTGAAGCAAAAACTCAACTTTCCAACTCCAGTGTCAAGAACAGCGGCAGAGAAACATTTTGGCAAAGACATATTATTTTTCCTTAAACAGAACCTTGAGAAAAGGTATCAAGAAACTCTCATATATCTGAACATAAGGACTATGTTTCTCAAACTTCCCCTCAGAAAAAAAGAGACTTCGCCCTATATTAGAATTCTTAACCTCCCAAAGGAGTGCACTTTCCAACGTTTTGATGAACAAAGAATTGTTTCAAGACTCTTAGCCCAAAACAGCCCTTAACACCCCTAGTTTCAGCTGCTTAGAGATCACAAAGAGGTTTGACTTACAAACACAAGGGGAAGCTAAGAAATTGAAGAGATTTATTAATCATTCAGGAGATGCTCAGTAATTTCATAAAAACCACTCTAGAAGAACAAGCTAAGTGATTACATTAAGAAAGTCATGAATGTACATATACGTATAACTGAATGACTCTGCCATAAAGCGGAAATTAACGCAACATTGTAAATCACCTACCCCTCAATAAAGTAAATTTTTAAAAACAGAAAGCCATGAAAATGCATCTCAGGAATAATTTTTTTTTTTAAGTGAGACTGTCCAAACATGCTGTAAGGCGGTACTTGTAGCTTGAGATAAAATTTCCAGTGAAAGCATCAGAAAGACATTTTAAAGAAGTCTGTATCTCAAAGAACTCAGACTGACGTGGCCACAAGGAAAGCTGTGCTGAAAAATTTAGAATGCATCATTATGGTATTCAGAATGCCATAATCACATTAATGGCAAAGGTGTCAAGAGCCAGAATAACTTCTTCATGAAATATCGGAAATATTCCTGAAGTATACACTGGTAATTTAATTTTTAAATACAGACACACATTTAATCAACTAAATCATGATAATATACATCTGATTATCTGGCAGACACATACATGCATACTTAAAAGTAAGTAAGTTCAAGCTATCCAAAAATTTCTCATATAATCTTTTCATGGGAAAATGGTCCTGCATTACCATCAGGCATAAACATATAGGTAGTGGATATCTGTCGTTCTGACTGCTGGATACTTGAAACCTCCTTTCTACATTTGAGAAATTCTCCTCCCAAATAGGACAATACCCAAAATGACAGAAACTTGCTTTCCCTGCTATCTTGCGGGAGGTCCTGGCACCTGTCCAGAGTTCCACTAGTCAGTGAGCCCTCACTCAAGAATTTGATTTGGAAACTAGTACGATCCTGGGTTGGGAAGATCCCTTGAAGGAAGAAATGGCAACCCACTCCAGTATCCTTGCCTGGAGAACTCCATGGACAAAGGAGCCTGGCGGGCTACAGTTCATGGGGTTGCAAAGAGTCAGACACGACTGAGCATCTGAGCAACAGTACTTGAGAAACCAGGTCCTGGTGGTGGGAGCACTCCTCCCTCCCAGGCGCAGCCATTCCACCAACAGCCACCAGGGGCAGTGGTTTTGCTGGTGCACTCCTATCATCTACACGTGTACGTGGTGGCAACAGCGGCAGTCTTCAAGCCCAACTCCGTGGTACAACCCTCGGCATCATTCCCAGTTCCCAAAAAGATATTGCAAGCTACTACTATTCTTTAATAAACTCCCCTTCTGGTGGTCTACTGGATAAGAAGTCACCTTGCAATGCAAGGGATGCAGGTTCAATCCCTGGTCAGGGAACCAAGAGAACCAAGACCCCACAGGTCATGGAGCAACTAAGGGCCGCACAGCGCAACTGCGCAGCCCGAACGCCACAACTAGAGAGTCCAAGAGCTGCAACGGAGATCCCTCGTGATGCAATGAAGACCCCGTGTGCCATAGCTAAGACCCAAGGCAGCCAAATAAACAAACGAACCTCCTTTCTGTTCAGAAAAGCTAGACCACAAAAGTGAGAATCCAGACTAATATTTTTTTAAAGTTCAGAACCTGAAACCGTCTTGTCTAACTGCTTTCAGTGATATCTTTCTCCATATTCCGAAACAAGATTTTTCTCCTGATTAAACCAATTCTCTTTTAGTTAATTAGATTACTCCCCATCCACATGCTCCTTTGCTACCTCTTTCTCCCTCTGGACTGTACCTTCCCCCTATCAATCAAGGCTCAAATCTTACAGGGAAAATTTAAATGAACACTAAAGTCCTCCCCCCCCGCCTTTTTTTTATAATGTTGGCAAAAAATGACAAAGTTTCACAGCTGGTTTTGCTGAAAGAGTCCTGCCACAGAGACAAATACTAGGCCAGCATTTCCTCACGTAGGCTCTGAGCTTACTGGCTCTGTTTCTCAGTTCAGTTCAGTCGCTCAGTCGTGTCTGACTCTTTGAGACCCCATGAATCGCAGCACGCCAGGCCTCCCTGTCCATCACCAGCTCCCAGAGTTCACTCAAACTCATGTGCATTGAGTCGGTGATGCCATCGAACCGTCTCATCCTCTGTCGTCCCCTTCTCCTCTTGCCCCCAATCCCTCCTGGCATCAGAGTCTTTTCAAATGAGGCAGCTCTTTGCATCAGGTGGCCAAAGTACTGGAGTTTCAGCTTTAGCATCAGTCTTTCCAAAGAACACCCAGGGCTGATCTCCTTTAGGATGGACTGGTTGGATCTCCTTGCAGTCCAAGGGACTCTCAAGAGTCTTCTCCAACACCACAGTTCAAACGCATCAATTCTTCAGCACTCAGCTTTCTTCACAGTTCAACTCTCACATCCATACATGACCACTGGAAAAACCATAGCCTTGACTAGATGGACCTTTGTTGGCAAAGTAATGTCTCTGCTTTTTAATATGCTATCTAGTTCTGTTTTTAGACTATAGGAAAAACAATTTTCTTTTGTTGCCTGTGTATTCTCAACTATACAGAAGGACATTACTTGATCTCTTCCTACTTAATACCATTAAGTAAAAAGAGGAAGAGTATATCATGCTAGAAGCAATTTTAACTTTAAAATAAATAAATCCTTGGATGTTATTTTATTTCTAAGCACAGTACAAGCTAAGTTAATCCCTCCTGGTCAGAAAAAAGAATTAATGGAAAACTATGAAATTAAATTTTCTAGTGGTAATAGCTCAAACTCACCAGCTAAGAATTGGAGAGCATTTTAATGGACCTGTAAAATAAGCTCTAATTGGGACATAGGTGCAGAGGGTCTGCACATTAATTCTGCAGGGCTTGCACCTGAAAATGAGAAGCCAATTAATATGAGATGGTTCCTTCAATGTCTGATTCTTTCAGACCATGGCAATTTCACTTAAAAGCCTAGGAACTATAATTTGTAAAATATTGATATATATTCCAAATGCATGACTTTAGTTACCACGCTCATGCTTTTATTCAGACAATTCAGGAATAAAAGTTCTTCAACTTTCAGTCCTAATTCTAAACAGCTTGAAACCTAACAAAGCTAGAGGGTTTGAGCTCAAGGTCTGACCACTTCTGCTCTGAGTTAGTGCCCCCGATGTTTGGCCACCTCACCCTCGAAAAGGGCTTCCCTGATAGCTCCGTTAATACAGAATCTGCCTGCAATGGGGAGACCTGGGTTCAATCCCTGGGTTGGGAAGATTCTCTGGAGAAGGAAAAGGCTACTCACTCCAGTATTCTTGCCTAGAGAAGACCATGGACTGCATAGTACATGGGGTCGCAAAGAATTGGACACGATTGAGCGACTTTCACTTTTGCTCTCAAGAAACAAGTTGAGTCATTTTATGACAAAATTTCAAGATGCACTTAATGCCTATTTTCTGAAAACAAATATCTTAGTGTTTGTTTGGGGACTGCTTGGGGGTGGGGGAGGGAAGCATCAATTTTGAAGGGCATTAATCAAAATAAAAGTATCAATTTTATTCAGATTAGTTAAGTCAAACAGAGCCCACCAGGAAAGGTTTTTCAGTGTTTATTTTTTGTTTGCTTTTTTATACTTAGGAAAAATCAAGAATCTTCTAACAAAAGCTATTGCTGCTGCTGCTAAGTCAGTTCAGTCATGTTGGACTCTGTGTGACCCCACAGACAGCAGCCCACCAGGCTCCCCCGTCCCTGGGGTTCTCCAGGCAAGAACACTGGAGTGGGTTGCCATTTCCTTCTCCAATGCATGAAAGTGAAAAGTGAAGTTGCTCAGTCGTGTCCGACTCTTAGAGACCCCATGGACTGCAGCCCACCAGGCTCCTCCATACATGGGATTTTCCAGGCAAGGGTACTGGAGTGGGGTGCCACTGCCTTCTCCTACTGGGTTTTACCTAATAAGGGGCTACCCCGGTCACGTAGCAGTAAAAAGTTCACCTGCAAAGCAGGATACACAGGAGACACGTGTTCAATCCCTGGGTCTGGAAGAGCCCCTGGAGAGGAAATGGCAACCCGCTCCAGTATTCCTGCCTGGAAAATTCCATGGATAGAGGAGCCTGGCGGGCTGTAGCCCCCGGGGTCTCAAAGGGCAGGACACGACTTAGCCCAACCTAATAGGGATGTGTGGATGTTTAACCTTGAGCCTCATTCCCTCTATGCCTGAGGGACCATGAAAACCTGGCTTCTATTTTTTAGACAAAATAAATACTTGGGCAGAACATCACGAGGAGGAATAAAATGCCACAGGAGTGAAAGTTAAACCTGTCACAAAGCTGTAAAAGTATCTTGAGAAAATTAGAGGGACTTTTTTAACTGTAAATAAGAAAATGTTAATTTCTGAGGCAAATAGCATAACTCAGTGTCATAGCTAGAAATGGGACGTCATGAACAAGGAGACAATAAATTGCTGAATAAAGAAAATATGAGAGACAGACAGAGGTAGAAAGGAGAACTATTCAGAAAAGAACACCTACACTTTTGACCAATGACAAAGAGGTGAGCTGTCCACCCCTTCTCTGAGGCCTGGGGCAGCAGGGCCCTTGATAACTCATTCTCTGCTGAGTAGTCATGAGCTAAGCACCTCATCCTGGAATAGGGCCTAGGTTCTCTCTGTATCCTCAGGTGCTGAACTCTGCCCAGCTCATAATGGCATTCAAACGTGTTTGTTTTACGAAGCAGGAGTCTCTCACAAAATTATATAATATAAAGACCAGCATTTCTGGATCAATTTCCTGCTGCTGGTGATAAAGTCGGCTTGAATGCCCAAGTTGAGTTTCCTATATGTGTTAAGGGAAACTGACTGAAACCGCCCAGCCTGGCCAAGCACCAGAGTGACCATTTGCAACAGGAGTTCCTGGTAAGGAACGTGAAACTAACAAGCCCCCACCAACTGGAAGAGCTCAGGAAAGGTAAAAAGATACAGGAGATGCCAGTCCACACATCCTCCCAGAATCCTCCTCTTTGGAGCCCATCTTGCCTGAGTGATGCACGCAGCATCAGGAAGGACCCTGGGTCAGAATGACTGACCGGAGGCAACTTGGAAACTAACCCCATCACTAAAAACCCCAAGACTGGGAGTCACGTGGCAGAGCCATTCTCCTGGGTTCCTTGACCCTGCTGCCCTCCACCCAGGCGCCCCTTGCCAATGAATGAAGTCTCTTGCTTTGCCAGTATGGGTGTCTTGAATAATTCACTTCTGAGTGTTAAACAAGAACCCATTCTCAGGTCCTGGAGGGGGGCCCCCTTCTTGCAACAAATGGACACATTCTCTCTCCTTTAGAACAGTCTGTGTCTGTGTTAGACCAGGTCCTCTAAAAAGCAGACACTAAGACTGGATTAGAAAGACAAGATATTTGATAAATGTCTATGAGAGAAAAGGAGGAAAGAGCCAGGGGAGGCTGGAAGTCATCAGCTACCCATGAACGTCTGGCCCCAGGGAAAGGAGACAAGGAAGGAAGGAACGTGGGGTGGGTGCACGTGGGGTTAGACTGCAGTGCAGTTGTAGAAAAAGTTTGACTCCTCGAGCCCCGGCTGCCTGCCAGAGGACTCCAGTCCCCAGGAATGAGCCTGCTTTCGTATCTCTGCTCTGCTCATTTGCAGACTGGAGGCAGACGTGGGAACTCTGGTCTCCACGCTAATGCGGTGATGGAACCTTGCAGCAATGAGGCCCAGTGGTGATTACACTTCCTGCAACGGGAGATCATGTCTGCCACTGCTCCCAATTCCATATTCCTTCCACTACACTTTCCAGTGGTTCTCCCCTGGGCCTCTAACAGTCCCCACCACTATGGTACTACTGTGTCTCATTAAATCTAACAAGCCACTAAAACTAAAACACCCCACAGTTTCCTATACTATTAAAAAAAAAATGCTGCTAGTAACATCATTCACTATCAACTCTAAGAACTTTTATATTTACTGAAAATGATCTTTGGGAGTCAAATATATTTTTATCATGCATCTTTCTTTTTTAAGATTTTTTTGATGTGGCCCATTTTTAAAGTCTCTCTATTCAGTTTGTTATAATATTGCTTCTGTTTTATGTTTTTGTGTTTTTGGCCATGAGGCGTATGGGATCTTAGTTCCCCAACCAGGGGTCGAACCTCCACCTTTTACATGGAAGTCTTAACCACTGAACCACAGGGAAGACCCTCATGTTTCCTTCTTGGGCATACATTTTTAAAACAACAATAGGCAAAATATATCTCAGATTATTTCTAAAGCTTCTTCAGAGTCCAACTCTTCTTGGTCAGTTTCAGCTCAGCCACCAACATCTGGTTTTCCCCACGTATTTGTTTTCCTTCTGTGCCATCAAGAGTCTCAGAGCTGAATCATTTCTTTAAGGAGTGCTCCAATA
Source organism: Kobus ellipsiprymnus (assembly GCA_006410655.1). Classification (NCBI taxonomy): domain Eukaryota; kingdom Metazoa; phylum Chordata; class Mammalia; order Artiodactyla; family Bovidae; genus Kobus; species Kobus ellipsiprymnus. The sequence goes on along the minus strand of SJYR01001590.1, from coordinate 64,748 downwards.
TGGTACCCAGATTTTCTTTCAAAATGATGGCACACGACCTTTAGGTAATAATACTGGCACTTCCCTGACCCACCCAGAAGGCCTCAATGGTGTTCCAACCACCCATAGAATTTACAATTTCTTCCTTCAGCGGTCCTTAAGTGGTCTGTTGACTGAAATAGTGAGAGGTTACTATTGTCCAAACAGGCCAGGTAACAACCAAATTCATGTCTCTTCCTGGCCACTACCTGGGGAGGTGCAGCAGCTGTAAGAATACACATGCATCTGAATCATATTCAAAGGTGGAGGTATTCAATCTCACGAGGAGCTAAAGGCAAGGACTACTGTCACCGGACTACCGGAAGACAGGATAAAGATTCTCTTTGCATCTCTGTCACCACCTTACTTTGTGATATAAGTCAAATCACTCCATGGAATTCTCCAGGCGAGAATACTGGAGTGGGCTGCCATTCCCTTCTCCAGGGGAATCTTTCCGACCCAGGGATCGAACTTGAGTCTGCGGCATTGCAGGCAAATTCTTAACCATCTGAGCCACCAGGAAGCCCAAGTCAAATCATTCCACCTCTTCCAGTTCCCGTTTCCTTTCCTTTTCTGGAATGATGGGATTACACCTAAATTTCCCCAAGATCTCCCTCATCTCTGTTTTAGAAGCCAAACCCATACTGCTGAAGTGCTACACGACAGGACCTGAATGGAAGTCTTTCCCTCAGGAAACTGTGGCCGCAGCTGAACTGACTCCCACTAATGTGGATGAGACGGCTGCCTGAGCAGGCTGGTTACATTCTGGTCCTGCTGGGGGAGAATGTGTGTAGCGAGTATGTGTGTGAGTGTGTGTGTGTGTAGCAAGTGTGTGTGGGTGCATGTGTGTGGGTGCGTGTGTGAGTGTGTGTGTAGCGAGCATGTGTGGTGTGTGTGTGTGTGTAGCAAGTGTGTGTTTGTGTGTGTGAGAGTGTAACGAGTGTGTGAGTGTGTGTAGCGAGTGTGTGTGTGTGTGTAGTGAGTGCATGTGTGTGTGGGTGCATGTGTGTGATTGTGTGTGCAGCGAGTGTGTGTGGTGTGTGTGTGTAGCAAGTGTGTGTGTGAGTGTGTGTGTAACGAGTGTGTGAGTGTGTGTAGCGAGTGTGTGAGTGTGTAGTGAGTGCATGTGTGTGTGGGTGCATGTGTGTGGGTGCGTGTGTGTGTGTGTGCAGCGAGTGTGTGTGGTGTGTGTGTGGTGTGTGTGTGTGTAGCAAGTGTGTGTTTGTGTGTGTGTGTATGTGGGGGGGCGGGGGCAAGTGGAAGGGTCCAGGCCTGCTTTTTACTCCTTCACATCAGTACTAACTGGTTCATCCCAAGAGCTGGCTGATTCCTCAGAAGCAGAGGAGAAGCCCAAGGAGCTGAAATTCAGGAACCTCAAGTTTCGAGGGAAGTAGCATCTGACGATGACAGGGCTGCAAGGCCACAGATGACCCTGAGTCACCAGCAGTGAGAACACTGAGTCAGGAGCCCAGGCCTCACGCGAGAGGGCCAGGGAGGAGCCCAGGCCACCCACCGGGATGTCCACACGCAAGTCGCAGGGGTGGTTTCAGAACGGTTCAAGCGCATTACATTTATCGTGCCCTTTGTTTCTGTTTTGATTATGACATCAGCTCCACCTCAGATCATCAGCATTGGATCTGGAGGTTGGGGACCCCAGCTCTACAGGATTCTAGGTCAGAAAAAAATCCAGCTCTCAAAAGGTGCATTCCTGAAGGACACGTTTCACCATGACATCTGAGTCTGGCTGAGTTATAGCAGATTTCCCAGAAAAACAGTGTTGTCAAGTTGTAAAGGTCAGTTATGAGAAAAATACTTCGTAAATATAGATCACTGACAGTTTTTACACTGAACTGAGAAAAGTTTTCATAAATAAGTTAAATGTGGATTCTTTCCCACCTGAATTGTGCCTGCCAAGGGATTCCTTTATCTGTAACAGAACTAATTAGATTAGGTTTGATATACTGTATAAAACATAGATGACATGAAAGGCAGTATTTCTAATGGCATGTAATGTCTTTACAGGAATTCGGAAGCAATTACTAAACACAAACTAAAGAACACTGTAATTCCTAACCGCAGAGGGACTTCCTGGCAGTCCAGTGGTTAAGAACCCACCTTGCACTAAGGAGACCTGAGTTAGATCCCTGCTCAGGGAACTAGATCCCACATGCCGAGGGGCAACGAAGCCCCTGCACCACAACTACGAGGCCCACGTGCCTCAACAGGAGATTCCAAAGACACAACAGAGGTCTCGCGTGCTGCAACTAAGACCTGACGCAAATAAATAAATACGTAAATTTTCTAACAGCAGAAATCCGTTCCATTAAAGCAAACTAGATATAGTCCAAAATACTCTGGAAATGACAAGTTAAAACTTAGGGTCGTAAAGACTACTGTAACCTCCTGAGAGGCACAAAGTCACCAAAAAACAATTCACAGTGGCTCCAACTTTCAGACTGTGGTGCTGGAGAAGACTCTGGGGAGTCCCATGGACAGCAAAGAGATCAAACCAGTTCATCATAAAGGAAATCAGTCCTGAATATTCATTGGAAGGGCTGATGCTGAAACTCTAATACTTTGGCCACCTGATGTGAAGAGCCAACTCACTGGAAAAGACCCTGATGGAGGGAAAGATCAAAGACAAGAGGAGAAGGGGGTGACAGAGGATGAGATGGCTGGATGGCACCACCGACTCAGTGGACATAAGTTTGAGCAAGCTCCAGGAGATAGTGAAGGGCAGGGAAGCCTGGCTTGCTGCAGTTCATAGGGTCACAAAGAGTGGGACACAACTGAGAGAGTCAACAGCAACAGAAACTGTCAGACAGATCCAGCTCCAAGACTAAGGAGGCCAGTGGAGATTTCTCGAGCACCCTAGGCCAGGGGTGCAGATGTAGAAATGTTGCACAACAACCTGGAGGGATTATTAAAACACAGCCTGATGTGCCCCACCCCGGAGTTCCTGATTCAGTAGGTCTGGAGAGGCGCCCAAAAGTTTGCGTTTCCATCAAGTTCCCAGTTCCACTACTGGTCCAGAGACCCAGCCTGGAGAAGCACCACCCAAGGTGGTATTAAAGACAGAATGTCACGGGAATTTCTCCCCAGTGGTAAAAGATACTTAGTTCATGTTAACACACACGGGCTTCACTAGTGGTTCAATCAGTAAAGAGTCTGCCTGCAACACGGAAGACCCAGGTTTGATTCCTGGGTCAGGAAAATCTCCTAGAGAAGGAAATGGCAACCCACTCTAGTATTCTTGCCTGGAAAATTCCATGGACAGAGGAGCCGGACGGGCTGCAGCCCGTGGGGTCACAGAGAGTCAGACACGGCTGAGTGACTAACATACACACAACCAACATATATTGTTTTCATAACGCCATGAAGCATTTTTGAAACTTTAAAATTGTCATACAAAGTTTGAAACAAAAATCAGTGTCAAAACCCCGAAAAGACACAGAAATCACATAATCAAATGCTTCCAGAAGATCGTTGAGACAATATAAGAATGAGAAAGGAGTGAAGCAAATCAGAATGAGTTGAGGAAACACCCATCATGCCTTGCCTGGAAGCATCCAAACTGCTGGGTTAGACAAAAAGTCCCCTGGTCTGTAAGAGCATACAGAAAAACCCAAACTAACTTTCTGGCCAACCCAATATTAACTAAAGCCTTCAGGACTCAACCTAGTGCCTTCTTTATCAGGACATAAGCTCAGGGTCCATCACCCAGCAGATGTTTCCTGGCCCAGTGTGTTCACAAGAGTAAAATCCATGGTGGGGAAAAACATGCAGAAGAAAAAACAGAAAGGAAGAGGTCTCAAAAGCCTGAAGACTCTGTGCACACACAGACAGCTCAAGGGGGAGAAGGATGCAACTGAGGGACAAGAGGCCCGCCTACGTCTGGACACCACTGGGCAAGCTCTGGCTTCTCTCTCCAGACACGCCCGCCTCCCCCAAGCTTCCCTGCACCTCTGGGCCTCATGCAACCGCCCTGATGTACCAGAACTCCCAGATACTCAGCATCACTGAAAAATCCCCGATTTACAGCAATGGACAAAAATTTAAAAGGCAGGATGACAGGACTCACGCGGAGAAGTAAATACAACATGAAGGGCTTTCAAAAGAACATCATCAGCACAACAGCACTATTTTAAACGTCCCTAAATTCCTGGCCAGCTGCCCACTGCAGATAAGTACGGCATGTCCTGCCCCGCTAGGGAGAGCATGTCCGGAATTCTGGCAGGGGAACACCACACAGGACTTCTCCCAGGGGACATGCACGGAAGTGACACAGGCATCCCGTGGACTTGGCTCTCCACCTCAACAGTTGGCAACATGATCAGGAAAAAACTACTCACTTGGAAACACTGTCCTGAAAAGGGGCAATATTGGCCTTTTCAAGGACATGGCACATCCGTTCATAGAAATTTGACCTTCACGCATGGAGGGAACCACTGACTTCCTAGACTGGCAATCTCTCCACTTTCTAACACTTCTTTTAACAGCTACAGAGCTGGACATCATTGGTGGGGGAGGATATGCAAACACAGCTTCCCTCTTCCCCACATTCAGTCCATTTTCCCTTAAGGAAGAAACTGAGGATTTCCCTGGTGGTCCAATGGCTAATACTCTGCACTCCCAATGCAGGGCGCCAGGTTCAATCCTTGGTCAGGGAACTAGATTCCACATGCAGCAACTAAAGATCCCGTGTGCCACAACTGAGACCCAGTGCAGCCAAATAAGTAAATGTTATAAAAAAAAAAGAAAAAGAAAAAAGAAATGAAATGAAACTGGGGCTTCCTTTCCATCTTTCATTCCCAGGCTAACTCCAATATATCAACTCAGACCAGAAACAATGTCTCTAAAGTGCCTTCCCCAAATTCCCCAGTAACTTTCCACAATGCACACATTAGGCGATCTCACCAGTGCAGCACTAACCACTCAAGGCTCAGAACTATGCCTTTGTCTAGATGACACTTGACACAGAGTGTTTGCGGAACTACATATATGTATCCAGCCCACTGAGGCATACATGAGGCCTGTGATCACACACACCTGGCACCTCAAAACAGAGAAGCATGTGTTCCTGATTGCTGAGCATCCAGGCTCATGTCTATCCCTTAAAGCCCCAAAACATATTTTAACATTTATTTAGGAGATGGAAAGCTTTCTAAAAAATATGTGGCACCAGTCTTTGCCTTCTAAAACACAGATTATATTAATGACTTAATTCTAAATATATAAGTATTATGCTGCACCATCATTAAATTTAGGACTTCAGGAAATACTCATCACCGTTTTAAAAATTGAAGTACAATTGGTTTACACTGTCAATTCCTGCTGAACAGAAAAGTAATTCAGTTATACATACATATTTTTATATTCTTTTCCATTATGGTTTATCTCAGGATATTGAATATAGCTCCTACCGAGTAGGATCTTATTGTTTATGCAGTCTGTACGTAAGAGTTTGCATCTGCTAATCCCAAACTCCCAGTCTATCCTTCCCCCCACTCCCCTCAGCAACCACAAGCCTGATGTCCGCGAGTCTGCTTCTGTTTCACACAGACTTTCATTTGTGTCCTGTTTTAGATTTCACACATACGTGATATCATACGGGATTTGTCTCTTTCTGACTTCATTTAGCATGATACCCTCTATTTCCATCCATGTTGCCACAAATGGCAGTATTTTGTTCCTCTTTATGGCTGAGTAATATTCCAGTGCATGGGGGTGTGCGGGGTGTGTACACACCACATCTTTGTCCATTCATCCATCAATGGACATTTAGGTTGCTTCCATGTCTTGCCCACTGCAAACAGTGCTGTGTGAATATAGGGGTTCATAGATCTTTCTGAATCATAGCTTTGTCCAGATATATGCTCAGGAGTAGGATCTCCGGATCATATGGTAACTCTATTTTTATTCTTTTGAGGAACCATCATATTGCTCTCCATACTGGCTGCACCATGTTTCATTCTCACCAACCATGCAGGATGATTCCTTTTTCTCCACACCCTCTGCAACATTCATTTATAGATATTGTGATGATGGCCGTTCTGCTCAGAATGAGACGTTGCCTCACTGCAGTTTTGATTTGCCTTTCTCTAATAATTAGTGATGTTGGGCATCTTTTCCCATATCTACTTACTAATCACTTTTAAAGATTAAGTGACATGAAGATTTTGCTAAACTCTTGCAACCAATTTCAGAGTATGTCTACCTCTCTTTTACAGCTGTCATTTTCCATGCTCTTTTTCTTTTTATATGTGACTTTTAACATGCTGCTGTTTTCTAACAATTTTAAGAAAAACAAGAGTTTTCCAAAGTTCTCAGAAAGTACTAGCATCCATTTTAGCTCCTGAAACAACTTCCTTGTCACTGTGTTTGCGGGTATGAGTTTGTTAAACTAGACAAAGAACCCCACCCCCAAGTCTCTACCCCACAAACTCCAGTTCAAATACATCTTCTTTCATAAAGCCCTTCCCAGAAAGCACAGGCTCCACTACTCGCCTCTCCAGGCAACCACACCCTGTACTTCTGTTTAACACTTACTATAATAAATTTTAATTCACTTTTTACCAATTGCTCAAGACCACATTGGACACTTGTTGAGGCACCTCTCCCTTCTTACTCAAAAGTTTCAGGCTGGAGTCTGGTAAAGCATCAAAGATTTTTTGTTGACTAAGTGATCAAAGGTTATGTAACAAAAGTAGCCATAATAATGCCATGCGATGTTCATGGTTAAAAAAACAAGTAATCACTGACTGTAAAGATTAGACAGAAACACCAAATAATGTCAACATGGGTTAAATGCCATTTTTCTTACATTCATCATTATTCATGTTATTATTATAACTCACTGGTAACTCAGGTAGTGGTGCTATTAACAAATGGAACAGTATCAGGAATTCAAGTCAAGAGGGAAAGAGAGGAAGAAAAATCTATATATTAAATGGGACTTAGAAACTTATCAATCAAATGCAGTGTCTTTGGATCCAGATTCCAACAAATCCAACTGTCATGGGAAGGAGGTAATAGAAGAGACAAAATGCAAATACTCAAGGGAGTATTTACATTTTTCCCTGATACTCAGGGGAAAAATGAATATGGCCTAATTCTTTGTAATCTCAAAGAACTACTGTTTATTTTTAGGTGTGACAAGGATTCAGTTCAGTTCAGTTGCTCACTCGTGTCCAACTCTTTGCAACTCCACAAACCGCAGCACACCAGGCCTCCCTGTCCATCACCAA
>SJYR01001590.1:35540-56528 GCA_006410655.1 Kobus ellipsiprymnus | reverse complement strand
GTCTGGCTCTAGGTGAGTGATCACACCATCGTGATTATCTGGGTCATGAAGATCTTATTTGTACAGTTCTCCTGTGTATTCTTGCCACCTCTTCTTAATATCTTCTGCTTCTGTTAGGTCCATACCATTTCTGTCCTTTATTGAGCCCATCTTTGACAAGGATATTGTAGTTCAAAAGAGCATTCTCTTTGAGAGTTATGATAAAACAATATAATACTGGACTCTCTGTCAAAATAATGGGGTGGGGTGGTGAGGAGTTCAGGAGAAACTGGACTGCCTGTGCGGCAGTGCCCACTGAAGGCGAACACCGAGGATGCGTAGTTTAATTCTATTTCTCCTCTGCACATGCTCACAATTTTCCAAACTAAACAGTTTAGATACTGACTTTAAGGAAGCACTAGGTGTCCGCTGCACTCCCTAGTCGGTGGCGGCCGCCCTCCACTGCTTTCTGGCTCTGGTTTGTCTCCTGCCATCTGGGAGCTGCTATCCCCACACATGGGCTGTGACATGCTTTCCCATTCCTTTCTGAGGTTCATGACCTTATACAGACACCATCCCGTTCTTACCTCTACCCTGCACTGGAAACCCAGCCCTGTCACCTTCATTCTGCCTGAGACAGAGGCCCGATCAACCCCCGGCACCACTGAAGATTCAATCAACAGGTCAGCTTCCCAACAGCTCTGAGATCCACACTCTCTTTATCAGACAGCCTGGAGCTAAGACCACATTCCAGCCAGTTCATCTCAAAGCACAGAAACCAGAGATACGGTTGTCCCTCAGAATCCAGTGGAGACTGTTTAAGGATTGCCACAGACACCAAAATCCAAGGATGCTGAAGTTCCTTACATAAAAATGGCATAATACTTGCATATAACCTATACATATCCTCCTATATACTTTAAATCATCTCTAGATGACTTGCAATACATAATACAAGCAGACAGACCTTAGAGGTTCAATTTTAGAAAACTGGAATTGCAGGCTCAATTCCAGATAACTGTAATAAAGCGAATGTTGCAACAAAGCAAGTCACACATATTTTGTGATTTCCCAGTATAACACAGCTATGTTTTTAATACGAAGTGAAAGTGTTAGTTGCTCAGTCATGTACGACTCTTTGTGACCCCATGGACTGTAGCCCAGCAGGCTCCTCCATCCATGGGATTCTCCAGGCAAGAATACTTGGGCAGGTTGCCATTTCCTTCTCCAGGAATCTTCCCAACCCAGGGATCAAACCTGGGTCATCCACATTGTAGGCAGATTCTTTACCATCTGAGCTTAATTTAGAAATATTTTACTGCTATAAAATGCTAATCATCATCTGAGCCGTCAGTGAGTCGTGGCCTCTTTGCCGCAGTGCCATCAAAGATCACTGATCACAGACCGCCACAACAAATGTATTAACAATGAAAAAGTTTCAACTTAACAAGAACTATCAAAATGTGACCGAGTCAAAAAGGGAGCAAATGTCACTGGGAAGATGGCACCTAAAGACTTGCTTAAGGTAAGGTCACCACAAACCTGCAATAAAAACACAGTATCTGAAAAGCACAATAAGGCCTAATGAAAATACTATGTAAATAGTTGTGACTACAATGTATATGATAGACAAAGAGTTTCAGCATGTAGAAAATGCAAGTTTTACTTTTTGGAACTTGCCAGAATTTTTGTTCAAATATTTTTGATCTGCAAAGGCAAACTCCATGAATACAGAGCACCAGCTACAGAATATCACCCTGTGCTTCTGTAGAGTTAAACGTCAGCACCGTTCTGCCTGAAGTCCTCCTCCCCCGGGTACTAAGATGCTGTCATAGTTCTCCACTGCAAAGACTTCCCTCCCACGCCACTCTAGAGGTGATGGTGCCCCGACCCGCTCCCTGGCTCCTTGCCCTTCTCAATTTTGTTTTTCTCTTTTTACTTTGGCCTCATCAGGTGGCTTGTGGGCTCTTAGTTCCCAGACCAGGAATTGAACCCAAGCTCTCAGCAGTGACAGCAGAGTCCTAAACAATGGACTGCCAGGTAATTCCCTCAATTTTATTTTGTAGCACTTACTGCTACTGTCAGACAGTAAGTTTGTCTACCACCTCTCCTTTCCAAACTGTAACCTCCCTGAGGGCAGGGACTTGGCCTGGTTTGCCTCTATGTGCTCAGATTCTCAACAGAAACTGAAGCATAAAAGCAGATCAAACACATATGCAGAATGCTCAGGAAAATAGGACTAAAGGTCAAAGAGGGTTGAGAACAAAACACTGATACTATTAACATTAACCAAGAACATGCTCTTTCCCCACCCACACGCCCACACCCACTTCATGCCCTAACAGGGTGATTTCATGGCACTACTTTTATCCACTCTGACATTTAGACTGTTCTAAAGAGCTAAAGAATCAGTGACTACAGGGGCATATTAATAATCGCTGAATATGTCAGTTTGTGCCAGAAAAGAACCCAGTGCAAGCACAGTCCTTTCACGTGCACACTTCACTATTTACAACAGACACAAATCATCTCAGAATTTAGGGTGCAGTGTGAATTACGTTACAGCCTTTAGAGGCCATGGGTATTGGTTATTTTAAGTAAAAAATCAGTGCTTTCTTCTGTATACAAAATAGACTAATAAGGACACCCTGTATAGCAAGCACCGAAAACTCTACTCAATACTCTCTAATGGCCTATATGGGAGAAGAATCTTAAAAAGAGTAGATATACTTGTGTATGTATAACTGACTTTGATGTGCACTTGAAATTAATACCATATTGTAAATTAACTATACACCAATAAAAAAATTTTAATAAAAATAGGTTTTAAAAATAAACATTTGGTTGTGCAACTTGGGGTAAAAACAATCAGCACTTTGCTCCTCCTTCTCCTACTACAATTCTGCCAGCTAGAAATCCCGACCAGCAGCTGGCCTTGTGACAGCAACATCTAGGAAGCGGGCAGGTGGTTCAGAGTGTCTGGTTCTAGCCTGACCTGACTCCGGCCCTCAGCTGCCACGTGATCCTGGGCAAGGTGCTACACCTGTTTCCTCATCTGTGAGTCAGGGGGCCATCACAGGGTCTATATCACAAGGCTGATCTGAGAATTAGAGGACTGAGTAACAGGTACACAGCCTAGACCAGTACCAGGCATGGGCTAAAGGTCAATTCTCTCAGCTGTCATGTTCAGGAATATTACCACCACAGCTGAACTCTCTCAAACACTTACATGTGCACGCTCAGTCACATCTGACTCTTTGCAACCCCCAGGACTGGAGCCCACCAGGCTCCTCTGTCCATGGGATTCTCCAGGCAAGAATACCGGACTGGGTTGCCATTTCCTCCTCCAGCTTATACACTTAGACTTTGACATAATTCTAGGAAGTACTCATTCTCGAGAACACAGAAAAAATAGACTGTCTTTTTTTTTTTTTAAGGCCTGAAAAAAACTGGTGACAGTACAGGGTACCATAATCCAGTGGGGATTCTGCTGTAAATCTCTGCTGAGTGAATGAATGTCAGGAGACAAACACAAGTTTTTCAGAAATGTTGGTAAATACTATTCAACGCCCTCAGAATTCATGTGAAGTAAGATCATGCACACAGTGCACTCAGCATAGCCTGGGCACAGGGAGAGCACTCCATGGAGGGGGGCTGTTACTACTCCTGTTGGGACAGTATTTCAAGGCAAAGTGGGATTTTAAAGGGCTTCCCTGGTGGCTCAGAGGTTAAAGCGTCTGCCCGCAATGTGGGAGACCTGGGTTCGATCCCTGGGTCAGGAAGATTCCCCTGGAGAAGGAAATGGCAACCCACTCCAGTATTCTTGCCTGGAGAATCCCATGGACGGAGGAGCCTGGTGGGCTACAGTCCACGGGGTCGCCAAAAGTCGGACACGACTGAGCGACTTCACACTTGGGATTTTAAAGTCTTGCAAGCTCAAGTTCTCTTCCTCTGCACACAGCCTAGAAACCCACAGAATGAGGCAAGTTCCAACACTGCCCTGCTATCCCTCTGCCTCTCCATAAGTTGTTGTTTTTGCTGCTTTTTTAAGAAAAGAAATTTTTGACTGCACTGGCTCCTGTTTCCGCACATGAGCTTTCTCTAACTGGGGTGAGTAGGGGCCACTCTCTACGTGCAGCGTGTGGGTTTCTCATTGCAGTGGTTTCCCTTGTTGCAGCACACAGCGTCTAGAGTATGCAAGCTCAGTAGTTATGGCGTGGGCTCAGCAGTTGCAGCTCAAAGGCTTAGATGCCCCGAGACATGTGGGATCTTAGTTCCCAGACCAGGGACCAAAGCCATGTGTCCTACATTAGCCGATGGATTCTTAACCACCCAACCGCCAGGGAAGTCCTTCCGTAAGTTTCCTGCTTTTGTCTTCGTGATATGTTAAGATGATTCTTCATAAGACTTGATTTCAATGCAACTGCTCCGGGGCTAACAAAAATCTAGGAAGTGTTGATACAGTTCAAAACACCTTTTTACAGATGAAGACACAGGGCCTTGGTTGAGAGGTTCAGAAACTTGTCCAAGATCTCACCATGAGAGGCACCACTGGGGAACTAGAAATCCGGGCTCTCCAAAGCTCACCCAGGCTTCTTTCCATTACCAGGTTCTACTCATCCACAGATAAATGCACCAAAACCTCCTCCAGAACCAGCTTCTACACTCAGATTTCCCCCCATTTAAAGACGGATGTGTTCATGAACACCCCACCACTCACCATGATCTCCCTCTGCTCTTCCAGATTCTTCAAAAAATTAGAAAATTCACGCAAGGAAGCATCTGTAAGGAGAAAGGCATCGTTATTTTGTGGCCAAAGCAAAGGAAAGCCAACGAAAACCTTGTCTTTACGTACCTATGCAGCGCTCATCGTCAGTCTCTGCATCTCCAATAAACTCAAATTTGAAGTCTCTGAGGGAGTGCGCGAACTTCCGCTGGGCTGCCGAGAGGCCTGGAAAGACAGATGCAGTGACCACGGGCATCCTTGCTTCCAGTCAAGGTTTAGCATGAACTGATCCCTCCCCAGATGGCAGAGCTGTGGAGCTCTCCTCCACATGAGCTGTGATGAGCCACCACCCAGCTCCTCAGCCGAGGGCCCCGGCATCCCACCTGGGCACTCCCTGGGAGTTTGTCTGCTGTGTTCTAGGATGGAGCAAATGCTGGAGAAATATCTATATTGCTCCCAAAAGCACTCCCCCAATCTCTGCTCGCTCAGGTCAGAAGGCGGGCCAATTCAGGTTCCAGCTATCACGAGGGGCACACTACACGTGACAGCGTCTCCCGAGGCTTGGGATATCCACATAGGTGCCGAGATTTCCAGTATAAACATCCCAAAGCCCAGTCAGCCCACCAGACGCCCTGAACTGATGCTCCAGCTCTGGCTGGAGAAACCCAGAGGATTCAAAGAGCTTTCAAAGCAAACAGCAGCAGCGAGGTAAGCCAAAGGCCAAGCTTAAATGGCAGAAAGAACTCATTCTCCAAAAGACCTATAGGGCCTCATCTATTTTTTTCTTTTTAAATTGATGATTCATAGAAAAGAGTGGAAAATTCTACTTCTGTAACAGGCTAACAGTTATGTTACAGGCCACACACCATGCTACAGGATACATATTTCTTTAACCTCACTCAATGCTCTAAAGAGATAAATAAAGGTTATCCCCATTTTACCATGGAGATGTTAGCACTAAGTCACACAGATACTCCAACAGCAAAGGTTTGATTGCTTCCAAAGTCGTTTGTACAAAACCCATGCCTCTGCCAGGGTACAATCCTGTTTCTAAAGCACTTTAGCAGCTGCTGCTCCCTGACGCCCGCACCCTGCATGGCTCCTGGCTCACTACAATGAATACTGACAGATTGGGTTAAAGTAAAACTTCCTGTCAAGCACACAGAAAAGCTGAAAAAGCAAAACACCAGTCCATAACTGTTGATCAGAGCACTTACACAAAAAATAAATATGGACAAGAAATCAAAGCACTGGGCATGAGCACTGAGCGCTGTTTTTAATAAGACAGTGTAACATGGTAGCAGCAAAAAGCTTCTCTTTTTTAGTCACTGTTTTATAGCTAACAAGCAAGGAGTGAAAGAAAACATTTCTTATTTTCACATCGGAAAAAAAAACTTTTTAACCAACTCTTTACCTCCACTCATTAAGCACAATGGTTCCCCAATGCTCTCCTTGACAAGCTGCTGCTGCTCACTTCTTAAACTTCCTAAGAACCCTCACCAGTTCTTCCAGCCGCTCTCATGGTCTGGTTGCTTATTCTTTTCTGGCATGTTTATTTTTTTTCTGGCGGCGCTGAGTCTTCACTGTGGCACGTGGGCTTTCTCTAGCAGTGGCTCACGGGCTTAGCTGCCCCATGGCATGTGGCATCTTCTCAGACCAGGGACGGAACCCGTGTCCCCGGCGTTGGCAGGTGGATCCTTAACCACCAGACCACCAGGGAAGGCCTCTTCATTTTTTCTTAACAGATTCTATTTTAGGGTAGTTTCAGGTTGACAGCAAATTGTGGAGAAGGTAGAAAGGTTTTCCCTAGAACCCCTGCCCTGATATGCATAGCTTCCCTCGCGGCCAACAACCTCTACTGTCACAGATTCGGAAACCTCACTCTTCCAAAGCTAAACCAGAAACCTTGCAGAAGGTGCCACAGGATCGTGATTTCTTACCCTTGGAGCACAGCACAAAAGCACAACAGTCATGTGAAACATGATGGGGTGCAAGCACAGTCCCCTTCTCCACCCCTCCTTTGTAGGAGGCTTCTCTTTTCAATGGGACTCTTCAGCTCCTTTGGCAACAGGGAGAGCTTCACCCCACCCCCTGAATCTGGGCTGGTCTTGTGGCCAACAAAATGGGATAAAAGTGGCACTGCTAATTCGGAACCTCCAGCTTTAGAACTTCGCACATCCCTGCTCCACTCCGTGGAAAGCCTCTGGCCTCCATGTGATCAAGCCCCAGCTGGCCTCCTGCATGGTAAAAGATGTGTGGCCCAGGCCCCCCACTTATTGCCCCATCGGTCAGACATCCCATCCACAGAAGCAGAGCTTCCCGCCTTAAAGGAGGCAGCCCAGACGAGATCACACTGCCCAACGGGCAGAGTCCAGACTGAAATAAAGACTGGGGCTTAGGCCACTGCTAAGTAATAAATAGACTAATATAGAAAGGTTAATGAAATTTGACTGTATTAAAATTTTAAGGACATTAAAGAGTAAAGAAAAAGCACACACGGCAAAGGTACAAACAGCAGCTATGAATCACTGAGCTAAGGCAAGTCCCATAAAAGCTGGGCAAAACAGTTGAATAGGCCCTTTGGAGAACGAAACAAAGGGAATCCAAATGGCCCAAAACCACATGAAAAAGTGCTCAAACTCATTAGTGATTATAAAAGTGAAAAGAAAACCTCAACATACCTCAGTACACTCATCAGACTGGCAAAAATCAGTAAGTCTGGCAACCTCACGAGTTGGTGTATGTGGAGCAACAAAAGTTTTCACTTACTGCCAGCAAGGGAGAAGGAAATGGCAACCCACTCCAATGTTCTTGCCTGGAGAATCCCAGGGACGGAGGAGCCTGGTGGGCTGCCGTCTATGGGGTCGCACAGAGTCGGACACGACTGAAGCGACTTAGCAGCAGCAGCAGCAGCAGCAAGGGTAAGAATGGGTATGTGGTGGTGGTGATTTAGTCGCTAAGTCGTGTCCAGCTCTTTGTAACCCCATGGACTGCAGCCCGCCAGGCTCCTCTGTCCATGGGATTTCCCAGGCAAGGATACTGGAGTGGGTTGCCATTTCCTTCTCCAGGGGATCTTCCTGACCCAGGGATAGAATACATATCTCCTGCTTGGCAGGCAGATTCTTTATCACTGAGCCACCTGGGAGGCCCCAAAATTGATATAATCACCTTTCAAGTACTCTGGCATTATCTAGTAAGTTTGATGAGAACCTACAACCTAAAGCTGTCCTTCCAGGTAAATCCCTAAGATAAACTTTAGCACACAAGCACTTCCAGATGTGCACTTTCTACAACAGACATTCATGCATCAACACAGACTAATCTCACAATGTGGAGAGAAAGAAGGAAGTCCCGAAAGAATCCACAGTATGGCTGTTTCACAAAATGTTCAAAGCAAGCTCCACGAAACCCTATGTTTAGGTTGCATACACAGGTCACAAAATTACAGAACAATTAAGAACGGTAAGTGAATCATTCTCGCAAAAGTCACACGATGTTCACCACCTGGGGACAAGGGCAGAGGAGGTAACAGACCGCTACGAGGGGATTCAAAGGTTATTTTAGTTCATAACCTAGTGGTGAGTCTGAGGATATTTGCTTTCTCACTCTTCTTTAAAGCATACACCTGGCTCCCATATTTCTGTATTTCCACCAAATTTTCACAACTAAACAATAAAAATGTTTAAATCATAAAAATGTAAAGCCTGGGGATTTCCGTGGTAGTCCAGTGGTTAAGCTCTGCACTTCAACACCAGGGGGGCACACGGGTTCAATCCCTGGTCAGGGAACTAATATGCCACATGCCAAGGGGCATGATAGAAAAATAATAAAGGTATATATCTTCTAAAAAATATATATATATAAACTGTGGCTATCGAGGCCACTCCAGAGTTAATCCAGGCAAACATATGATTATTCCCTAGGACTGGCCGTGCCGGCCTGTTCTTGGTTTACACAAGCCAAACTCACTCCAGACTACCAGGCTTCAAAGTGCTGTCCCATCCTGGAAGGGCTCCTTCCCTGCCCTCACCCCGGTCTGGCTGGCTCCATCACAGAAACCTGCCCCTTGCACCACCCTCCCCAAAATCATCGCCCCTGTGCCCTACACCCGGCTCTGTCCCACAGTGTGCGACCTTCCCAGCGCTGCTCACCTGAAACTGCCTCATTTAGTCAGCATTTTCTCGGGGTTCTCTCTTCTCCTGCCTCAGCTTACCTGGGCCCTGAGGCAGCAGCTGTCACCCTTCTGCTTCCCTCTATCTTTGAAACAGGGACCACACAGTTTTTGCTTTTTAGTTCATGCAGCTGTTTCCAAATAGTGAGTGTCTTGGCTGATAATCATTTTTAATAACTTTATCGTATTCCATTTTGCTAATGTTTGCCAGTTCTCAACAGGGGCATGTAATTGGTTCCATTTGTGTGTTTATCTATGTAAGTCTCTATGTACTTATTTATATACGCCATATATAAATAACATATAAATGCATGTATTATACATATAGAACCATGTGTTAGTCACTCGGTCATGTCAGAGGCTCTTTATGACCCCATGGACTCTAGTCTGCCAGGCTCCTCTGTCCAAAGAATTCTCCAGGCAAGAACACTTGAGTGGGTCGCCATTCCCTTCTCCAGGGGATCTTCCCCACCCAGGGATTGAACCCGGGTCTCCTGCATTGCAGGCAGGTTCTTGACCATCTGAGCCACCAGAGAAACCCACAGAACCGTAAATGTTGGTATAAAATCTATTTTTCCCCTCTGGAGTCTCTTCCTTTGAGTATTTTATCCAAAACTACCATGCCAAAGAATACTTCAAGAATCATGCTTTCATAACGTCAGGGCAAGACACTTTCCAGAAAGCTATAATTTAAATGCATCCATTTCTCAACATTTATTTCATAATTCCTAATCTCATTAGTTGAAAATATTTTTAACAGCAGAATTGAACTGAATCATATTTGCACAGCTAATATGACACATTTCTTCCTATGTAAATACCATACTTTTCTCTCTTACCTCTGTGCTAGGTATTACGGTTACATCTATTTTTATTTTAGAATATAATCATTTTTCCCCTCCACTGACTTCTTTCTAGTGTTACTCAGAGTTCATTACAAAAACTTCTTATTGCTTAAAAATTTCACCACACCAAACTCCAGTTCCATTTAATCATCACAAATTTATCACCTTTTCTGTTAAGTAGTACATTTTTTAAAATATTTATTTGTTTTTGGCCACATGAGATCTTACCTGTGGCTCCCAGGCCCTGCTGCGCTGAGGCATGTGGGGTCTTAGCTCCCCGACCATGTCCCCTGCATTGGAAGATGGATTCTTAACCACTGGACCACGAGGGAAGTCTCTATAGTACATTTTAAATCCCTGGGGGCTCAGACAGTATTAAGAATCCACCTGCAATGCCACAGACCTGGGTTTGAACCTTTGCTTGCTAAGATCCCCTGGAGGAGGGCATGGCAACCCACTCCAGTGTTCTTGCCTGGAGAATCCCCATGGACAGAGGAGCCTGGCGGGCTACAGTCCATGACGTTGCCGAGAGTGGACACAACTGAGTGACTAAGCCCAGCACACTCCCTCATGTAGTTTACACTCTGAGGGATCTCTGCTGCCTTTTCAGACTTAACAAAATCATAAGACACTTTACTACATTTACACAGTCCATTAAAAAAGTACAAAGATGCTCTGTGCCAAAGATAAGGCTTACCATAGCACATGAAACTCAACCAGTCTAAGTTACAATGGTTGGCAGTACTCCTCTGCTAGGGGAAGGTAATGAAGTCACACTAGATGTGACTACCTTTGCTGAGTGCCTACTCTGTGCTAATGGACTTACAAATAATATTTCACTTATTTCTTATAACCAGCCTGTAGGGTGAGAGTTGCTGTTACCTTATGTTACAAATGGGTTAAGTAGGTTCAGAAATAGTGACCTGATCAAGGTCACAGACCGCTTTAGCTGCTCATTCATATTATGTCCTGGAGGCAAAGGATCAACTCCTTGGTCTCTCAAGCTTCTACTGATGTCTTCTCCATCACACTGTTCTGACTTTTCGGGAGATTCGACATGATTCCCAGGGCCTTTGCACAGATTTTAACTAGTTCTCTTGAATGGCTCTAACTAAATGGATAATAAACTGTGGAAAATTCTGAAAGAGATGGGATACCAGACCACCTGACCGGCCTCTTGAGAAACCTGTATGCAAGTCAGGAAGCAACAGTTAGAACTGGACAGGGAACAACAAACTGGTTCCAAATAGGAAAAGGAGGACATCAAGGCTGTATATTGTCACCCTNTACCAGACCACCTGACCGGCCTCTTGAGAAATCTGTATGCAGGTCAGGAAGCAACAGTTAGAACTGGACAGGGAACAACAAACTGGTTCCAAATAGGAAAAGGAGGACATCAAGGCTGTATATTGTCACCCTGCTTATTTAACTTCTATGCAGAGTACATCATGAGAAACGCTGAGCTGGAGGAAGCACAAGCTGGAGTCAAGATTGCTGGGAGAAATATCAGTAACCTCAGATATGCAGATGACACCACCCTTATGGCAGAAAGTGAAGAGGAACTAAAAAGCCTCTTGATGAAAGTGAAAGAGGAGAGTAAAAAAGTTGGCTTAAAGCTCAACATTCAGAAAACGAAGATCATGGCATCTGGTCCCATCTCTTCATGGGAAATAGATGGGGAAACAGTGGAAACAGTGGCTGACTTTATTTTTTGGGGCTCCAAAATCACTGCAGATGGTGACTGCAGCCATGAAATTAAAAGACGCTTGCTCCTTGGAAGGAAAGTAATGACCAACCTAGATAGCACATTAAAAAGCAGAGACGTTACTTTGTCAACAAAGGTCCATCTAGTCAAGGCTATGGTTTTTCCTGTGGTCATGTATGGATGTGAGAGTTGGACTATAAAAGAAAGCTGAGTACCTAGAATTGACGCTTTTGAACTGTGGTGTTGGAGAAGACTCTTGAGAGTCCCTTGGCCTGCAAGGAGATCCAACCAGTTCATCCTAATGGAGATCAGTCCTGGGTGTTCATTGGAGGGACTGATGTTGAAGCTGAAACTCCAATAGTTTGGCCACCTGATGTGGAGAGCTGACTCATTGGAAAAGACTCTGCTATAATTTAAATGCATCCATTTCTCAACATTTATTTCATAATTCCTAATCTCATTAGTTGAAAATATTTTTAACAGCAGAATTGAACTGAATCATATTTGCACAGCTAATATGACACATTTCTTCCTATGTAAATACCATACTTTTCTCTCTTACCTCTGTGCTAGGTATTACGGTTACATCTATTTTTATTTTAGAATATAATCATTTTTCCCCTCCACTGACTTCTTTCTAGTGTTACTCAGAGTTCATTACAAAAACTTCTCATTGCTTAAAAATTTCACCACACCAAACTCCAGTTCTATTTAATCATCACAAATTTATCACCTTTTCTGTTAAGGAGTACATTTTTTAAAATATTTATTTGTTTTTGGCCACATGAGACCTTACCTGTGGCTCCCAGGCCCTGCTGCGCTGAGGCATGTGGGGTCTTACCTCCCCGACCATGTCCCCTGCATTGGAAGATAGATTCTTAACCACTGGACCACGAGGGAAGTCTCTATAGTACATTTTAAATCCCTGGGGGCTCAGACAGTATTAAGAATCCACCTGCAATGCTGCAGAGCTGGGTTTGAACCTTTGCTTGCTAAGATCCCCTGGAGGAGGGCATGGCAACCCACTCCAGTGTTCTTGCCTGGAGAATCCCCATGGACAGAGGAGCCTGGCGTGCTACAGTCCATGACGTTGCCAAGAGTGGACACAACTGAGTCACTAAGCCCAGCACACTCCCCCATGTAGTTTATACTCTGAGGGATCTCTGCTGCCTTTTCAGACTTAACAAAATCCTAAGACACTTTACTACATTTACACAGTCCATTAAAAAAGTACAAAGATGCTCTGTGCCAAAGATAAGGCTTACCATAGCACATGAAACTCAGTCTAAGTTACAATGGTTGGCAGTACTCCTCTGCTAGGGGAAGGTAATGAAGGGCCCACTAGATGCGACTACCTTTGCTGAGTGCCTACTCTGTGCTAATGGACTTACAAATAATATTTCACTTATTTCTTATAACCAGCCTGTAGGGTGAGAGTTGCTGTTACCTTATGTTACAAATGGGTTAAGTAGGTTCAGAAATAGATTAGTGACCTCTTTACACTGCTCATATTATGTCCGGGAGGCAAAGGATCAACTCCTTGGTCTCTCAAGCTTCTACTGATGTCTTCTCCATCACATTGTTCTGACTTTTCGGGAGATTCGACATGATTCCCAGGGCCTTTGCACAGATTTCAACTAGTTCTCCTGAATGGCTCTAACTAAATGGATAATAAACTGTGGAAAATTCTGAAAGAGATGGAATACCAGACCACCTGACCTGCCTCTTGAGAAACCTGTACGCAGGTCAGGAAGCAACAGTTAGAAGTGGACATGGAACAACAGACTGGGGTTCCAAATAGGAAAAGGAGGACGTCAAGGCTGTATATGGTCACCCTGCTTATTTAACTTCTATGCAGAGTACATCATGAGAAACGCTGAGCTGGAGGAAGCACAAGCTGGAGTCAAGATTGCTGGGAGAAATATCAGTAACCTCAGATATGCAGATGACACCACCCTTATGGCAGAAAGTGAAGAGGAACTAAAAAGCCTCTTGATAAAGTGAAAGAGGAGAGTAAAAAAGTTGGCTTAAAGCTCAACATTCAGAAAACGAAGATCATGGCATCTGGTCCCATCTCTTCATGGCAAATAGATGGGGAAACAGTGGAAACAGTGGCTGACTTTATTTTTCCGGGCTCCAAAATCACTGCAGATGGTGACTGCAGCCATGAAATTAAAAGACNAGGGAGGCCTGGCGTGCTGCGGTTCATGGGGTCGCAAAGAGTCAGACACGACTGAGCAACTGAACTGAACTAAATGGAAAATTCATATGCTTCCATGTCCCTCATCCTCAGTTTAGTTCAGTCACTCAGTCGTGTCCGACTCTTTGCGACCCCATGAATCGCAGCACACCAGGCCTCCCTGTCCATCACCAACTCCCAAAGTTTACTCAGATTCATGTCCGTCGAGTCAGTGATGCCATCCAGCCATCTCATCCTCTGTCATCCCCATCTCCTCCTGCCCCCAATCCCTCCTAGCATCAGAGTCTTCTCCAATGAGTCAACTCTTCCCATGAGGTGGCCAAAGTACTGGATTTTCAGCTTCAACATCAGTCCTTCCAATGAACACCCAGGATTGATCTCCTTCAGAAAGGACTGGTTGGATCTCCATGCAGTCCAAGGGACTCTCAAGAGTCTTCTCCAACACCTCAGTTCAAACGCATCAATTCTTCGGTGCTCAGCCTTCTTCACAGTCCAACTCTCACATCCATACATGACTACTGGAAAAACCATAGACTTGACTAGACGGACCTTAGTCGGCAAAGTAATGTCTCTGCTTTTGAATATACTATCTAGGTTGGTCATAACTTTTCTTCCAAGGACTAAGCGTCTTTTAATTTCATGGCTGCAGTCACCATCTGCAGTGATTTTGGAGCCCAGAAAAATAAAGTCTGACACTATTTCCACTGTTTCCCCATCTATTTGCCATGAAGAGATGGGACCGGATGCCATGATCTTCGTTTTCTGAATGTTGAGCTTTAAGCCAACTTGTTCACGCTCCTCTTTTACTTTCATCAAGAGGCTTTTTAGTTCCTCTTCACTTTCTGCCATAAGGGTGGTGTCATCTGCATATCTGAGGTTATTGATACTTCTCCCGCCAATTTTGATTCCAGCTTGTGTTTCTTCCAGTCCAGCATTTCTCATGATGTACTCTGTATATAAGTTAAATAAGCAGGCTGACAATATAGAGCCTTGACGTCCTCCTTTTCCTATTTGGAACCAGTTTGTTGTTCCATGTCCAGTTCTAACTGTTGCTTCCTGACCTGCATACAGGTTTCTCAAGAGGCAGGTCAGGTGGTCTGGTATTCCCATCTCTTTCAGAATTTTCCACAGTTTATTGTGATCCACACAGTCAAAGGCTTTAGCATAGTCAACAAAGCAGAAATAGATGTTTTTCTGGAACTCTCTTGCTTTTTCCATGATCCAGCGGATGTTGGCAATTTGATCTCTGGTTCCTCTGCCTTTTCTAAAACCAGCTTGAACATCAGGGAGTTCACGGTTCATGTGTTGCTGAAGCCTGGCTTGGAGAATTTTGAGCATTATTTTACTAGCATGTGAGATGAGTGCAATTGTGCAGTAGTTTGAGCATTCTTTGGCATTGCCTTTCTTTGGGATTGGAATGAAAACTGACCTTTTCCAGTCCTGTGGCCACTGTTGAGTTTTCCAAATTTGCTGGCATATTGAGTGCAGCACTTTCACAGCATCATCTTTCAGGATTTGAAAGAGCTCCACTGGAATTCCATCACCTCTACTAGCTTTGTTCGTAGTGATGCCTCATCCTCTCCTGCATGCTAATTCCCAAGGATGGTAAATTAGCACTACTCTCTGGAACACCTTCAAGGCTGGCACATACTACTGGATAAGACAAAGCCTTTGTTGTTGGTGGTGTTATTTAGTCGCTAAGTTATGTCTGACTCTTGCGACCCCATGGACTACTGCCCAGCAGGTTCCTCTGCCCATGGTATTTCCCAGGCAAGAATACTGCAGTGGGTTGCCATTTCCTTCTCCAGGGGATCTTCCCGACCCAGGGATCGAAGTCACATCTCTTGTGTCTCCTTGCCTTGGCAGGTGGATTCTTTACCACTGAGCCACCTGGGAAGCCCAATGTGATGCCTGTGTGTGCACAAAAAGCACAGCTGACTTAAAAGAATTAAGGGGATCTGCACTCTTTCAACTGCACTTGCCACTTCCAGAGTCCCCCAGAGTGGAACTTTTAGGTCTTAAATCTGCAGACAAATGGAAGAGAAAACTACAGGCACTAAAACTCTCCCAGCGTTGGAAGATGTTTGAGAGATGAGGAGTTGTATTTGAGACCCACTCAGACTGAGATGCAGACCTCCACATGGAGGGTTACAACCACACTTTAGTTGTAGCATGTAGGATCCAGTTCCCTGACCAGGGATCGAACCTGGTTCCCTGCATTGGCAGTGCAATGCCTTAGCCACTGGACCACCAGAGAAGTCCCCAGCCACAGTTTAAATCCAGATCTGGAGAGCCTCCAGATGCTGGCTGGAATTGCCCCACTCATCCTTGATGGTTTGACAAACGAGAAGATTGTTTCTTACAGCATAGCCACCTCTGAACCTAATAGTTCTGGACCATTGGAAACATACAGACACTTAGAAGGAAGGGAAACCTCTCTATTCAGATTGTTCTACGTCACTGCCAGGCAGCCCTCTGGGTACACGCGAGCCCCTGAAGTGACAAGCTTGGCCCTGGGAATAAAGTTGTAACTACAGGACTCTCTCCGCAGCTTCCCGTCCCATCAACCAAACCACTAACGGGCACACTTGAGGAGCTGTGGCATGCTCTCTAGTTCTGGGTTTGAGATGGAAAATGAAGCAGCCAATAAATGTACCTTTCTCACTCACGAAATCTGAGATTCTTCACCAACCATATCAAATTCTAAACTCTTTTTGCACATGGACAAAGGGCACCTAGAAGATCACATTCCTCGGCATGTAGAGACTGAAATCACTAGATTATCAAATATGCACCAGCTCTGCCAAGGGAAGTGCCACCACCCATCCTGCACATCAAAACACGTCCCCAGAGTCTTCTGCATTTTATTTAGAGAAGAACAGGGTGCAGGCTCTAAGAACTTCATTTCTTTCACGTCAGATTCATGCCAAGGAAATAATGCTGATGTTAATCCAAGGAACTTGGAACTGAAACAAAATTCCTCCAGGACTGCGGACTGGCTTCTCATTCTCCTTCGTGTTTTTCCAGATTTACATAACTGACTGCTACACCGTGTACAAGAATAGCAGTCTGGCCTCTCTATATTAGTCAAAAAAGAAAGAAAACAACCCACCTGATAGATTTTTTTAAGTGGTGCAAATGTCTCTCGAGCCCAGAATGCCTTACTGGGCTAGTCATGGCCTGAAGGCCACATCACAGGCTATACTTCGAGCAGCTCAAGGACCAGTACCATCTGTGCAACTCTTACGTTAAAGCCCTCCTAGCCCTAACTCTCCAATTCCAACCCAACTGGAGTGCCCGTGTAGAGCTCTTCTTAATCACAGAATAAACCCCACCTCAAGTCACTAGTAGTAGAATGGCCTGAGCTGAGAAACGCTGGAGGTAAAGGAACACAAGCTGAGTCCACAAAGATGCAGATGCCTGAAAACAAATGCATAAAGCAGGACTCGAGACCCAGTACGGAGGGGCTTGCCTGGTGGCTCAGCGGCAAACCATCCGCCCGCCAAGGCAGGAGACGTGGGTTCGATCCCTGATCTGGAAAGATCCCACACACTGCAGGGCGACTAAGCCTGTGCGGTGCTTAGTCGACTCAGGCTCTTTGTGACCGCATGGGCTGTAGCCCACCAGGCTCCTCTGTCCATGGGGATTCTCCAGGCAAGAATACTGCAGTGGGTTGCCATGCCCCCCTCCAGGGGATCTTCCTGACCCAGTGACTGAGCCCGAGTTTCTTAAGTCTCCTCCACTGGCAGGCAGGCCCTTGACCAATAGGGGGAGTCCCAAGGTCATTGTGGTGGGTCCTAGTTCAGTGACGGGTGTCCTTTAAAAAAAAAAAAAAAAGGGACACAGAAACAGGCAAAGAGAGAAGACAAGGTGAAGAGACACAGGGAGACGAGGTCCATCTACCGCCAAGCAGCAAGGCCTGGGCCAGGCTCTTCCCTCTCAGCCCCCAGAATGAACCACTTCTGCTGACACCTTGATCTTGGACTTCTAACCTCCAAGACTATGTGCCCGTACACTGCCATTGCTTCAGCCACCCCATCTGTGGGATTTCTGCTATGGCAGCCCCAGGAAACAAATACACCATGATATCTTTTTCTTAAGAAAAATAGGTAACCTTGGGGTTCAAGGTAGTATACAGAAGACAAGAACACTGTTTGCAAGTACTGTTTTCCCAGATCGAGGATTTCAGCTCAATGACAAAACATAATATTATTCAAACATTTCGGAACTGAATATAGTAACTTGGCAAACAAAGTAGTTTCCAAAATATCTTAAGGAAGGGGAGAGAGAAAAGAAAAATAAAACCACATACAGGGGATAATGTCAAGACAAGCTGCCTTGTTAACCACAGCATATGCTTAAGGTCCAAACTAAATATCAGCCAGGATTTAGATGTCAAAGTGTTCACCTGACGGAAAGAATATAAGCTTTCCCACCCTTCAGCCCCTGTGTCATCATTTCACTGCACGGACCAGATACTCAGCTGCTGAACAAAGCCCAGAGTTGCAGTTTAGGTCTCTCATTTCTCACAAACAAATACTCATTTCCTTTAATATCTTTCTTTCTTTTCTTTTTTTTTTTTAACTTTTGGCCATGCCATACAGCATGTCAAATCTTACTTCCCCAACCAGGGACTGAACCCACAGCCCTGAACTGGAAGCCAGAGCTTTAACCACTGGACCATCAGGGAAGCCTCTCGTTTCCTTTAAAATAAAATTATTTGAATCAAACATGACTCACTCTAAGGAAGGGCTAAAACCTCCCCGTTTGTACCCCAAATTAAGTATTTCATAAGAAATGCCCGGTGACGTGCACTGCCCGTCCCCTCGGCACGGCCCGGGGCATCGGATAAAATAAGAAGAGGGCATGACCGCCAACCAAAGGCGTCCACGGCCCCCACTGGATGGGCGATCCCCATCCACTCTGCAAAGAGTCAAAAGGACACACTCCAGTGGAGTTCAGCAGAAGACCAACTTAAAAAAAATTAAAGTCATTAGAAAAACACAGCATAGAATGGGGTCAGAGGGTGAACAGGGTTCCCCCAAAATGAGTTAAATTCATATCATAAACCACAGGGGAGACAGTGAGTTACCATGAACAAAATGAGGTGAGTCCTCGCAATGGAAAGAGGACTGCATCTGTTCTGTGCTCTAGGTAAGTTAGGGCCTTTGAATGCAAGCAATAAAGTCAAGATGACATAACTGCAAAGAGCCACAGGGAAAAAACAGTGAACAACTTGTCCTGAGAACTTGCAGTACACTCTGCCCTGGGACCCTCTCTCTGCCCTTAATACCACGCAGCTTCTCTCTGAGTGTTTACTTTCCTCCCACTCGAAATCGGGTGTTTCCTTCTATTTCATGACAACAACTCTTGTCGGAATTGCCGCTGCCTCAGAGGGTCCGAGGCCTGGCCATTCGTGGAAGGCCGGGGCCTTTCCAGCATCCTCTCGTCAGCTCAGACGCATTCTTTCAACTTCAGCTCCCACTGATTTTCCCATCTTCGTTCCCAAAGTGAAATTCTCAGGAGACTCCAAACGGCCCTGCTCATTTCTTTCCCACGGAAGGACGTGACACACGTAGCTGTCTAGGGCCCCTCCCCAGCGACATTAGCCAGCCCAGGGACAGGAGAGGAGGGAGAGCCCAAGGTCCTCAGGGAGACACCTCCTCACAGAGGTGGAGCCTCTGCCCCTGCTAAGAGCTATGCGGTAGTTGGCAGAGGACATGAGTGACGACTCACATGCAAGGCCAGTGAGTACAAAACATTTCCTTTAGAAATCCTCCTATACTGCTGGGGGAAATGTTATTTGGTGCAGGTAGTATGGAGAACAGTACGGAGGTTCCTTAAAAAACTAGAACCTAGAGATGCCGTATGATCCTTCAAACCCACTTCTGGACATAGACCCAGGGAAAAAAACTCTTCGTTCAGAGAAAAATATACACCCCTATGTTCATAGCAGCACTATTTATAATAGTCAAGACATGGAAGAAGCAATCTAAACATCCATCAATAAATGAATGGATAAATAAGATGTGGTACACACACACACACACTGGAATATTACTCAATCATTTAAAAAAATGAAATAACGTCATTTGCAGCAACAGGGATACAACTAGAGACTATCATACAAAGTTAAGTCAGAGAAACACAAATATCATCTACCACTTATACGTGGAATCTGGAAAAAATACGCAAATAAACTTATTTACAAAACAGAAATAGCCTAACAGAAAACAAACTTATGGTTACCAAAGAGGAAAGGGGACGGGGGAGGATTCAGTTCAGTTCAGTAGCTGAGTTGTGTCTGACTCTTTGCGACTCCATGAACCATAGCACGCCAGGCCTCCCTGTCCATCACCAACTCCTGGAGTTCACCCAAACTCATGTCCATCAAGTCAATGATGCCATCCAACCATCTCATCCTCTGTTGTCCCCTTCTCCTCCTGCCCTCAATCTTTCCCAGCATCAGGGTCTTTTCCAATGAGACAGCTCTTTGCATCAGGTGGCCCAAGGTACTGGAGTTTAAGCTTTAGCATCAGTCCTTCCAATAACACCCAGGACTGATCTCCTTTGGGATGGACTGGTTGGATCTCCTTGCAGTCCAAGGGACTCTCAAGAGTCTTCTCTAACATCACAGTTCAAAAAGCATCAATTCTTTGGTGCTTAGCTTTCTTTAGTCCAACTCTACATCCATACATGACTATTGGAAAAACCATAGCTTTGACTAGATGGACCTTTCTTGGCAGAAGTCTCTGCTTTTTAATGTGCTGTCTAAATTGGTCATAACTTTCCTTCCAAGGAATAAGCGTCTTTTAATTTCATACCTGCAGTCACCATCTGCAGTGATTTTGGAGCCCCAAAAAATAAAGTCTGACACTGTTTCCCCATCTATCTGCGATGAAAAGATGGGACCAGATGCCATGATCTTAGTTTTCTGAATGTTGAGCTTTAAGCCAACTTTTTCACTCTCCTCTTTCACTTTCATCAAGAGGCTATTTAATTCTTCTTCACTTTCTGCCATAAGGGTGGTGTCATCTGCATACCTGAGGTTATTGATATTTCTCCCAGCAATCTTGAGTCCAGCTTGAGCTTCTTCCAGCCCAGCGTTTCTCATGATGTACTCTGCATAGAAGTTAAATAAGCAGGGTGACAATATACAGCCTTGACATCCTCCTTTTCCTATTTGGAACCAGTTTGTTGTTCCATGTCCAGTTCTAACTGTTGCTTCCTGACCTGCATACAGATTTCTCAAGAGGCAGGTGAGGTGGTCTGGTATTCCCATCTCTTTCAGAATTTTCCACAGTTTATTGTGATCCACACAGTCAAAGGCTTTAGCACAGTCAATAAAGCAGAAATAGATGT
>SJYR01001590.1:0-23870 GCA_006410655.1 Kobus ellipsiprymnus | reverse complement strand
ACTGTGAAGAAGGCTGAGTGCCGAAGAATTGATGTGTCTGAACTGTGGTGTTGGAGAAGACTCTTGAGAGTCCCTTGGACTGCAAGGAGATCCAACCAGTCCATTCTGAAGGAGATCAATCCTTGGATTTCTTTGGAAGGAATGATGCTGAAGCTGAAACTCCAGTACTTTGGGCACCTCATGCAAAGAGTTGATTCATTGGAAAAGACTCTGATGCTGGGAGGGACTGGGGGCAGGAGGAGAAGGGGACGACCCAGGATGAGATGGCTGGATGGCATCACGGACATGATGCATGTGAGTCTGAGTGAACTCCGGGAGATGGTGATGGACAGGGAGGCCTGGCGTGCTGCGATTCATGGGGTCGCAAAGAGTCAGACATGACTGAGCAACTGAACTGAACTGAACTGAGGGAGAGAACCCATACACAACAGAACTGTCGATAATAATTGAAGATGTTCTACAAATGCCACAGCCAATGGCTAACAAACACAGACAGTTCAGAGGTAGTTGCCAATATTCTGGGCTTCCATAATGACAGAAAAATTTCACAGCCAAGGGATGAGAAGACGGCCCTTGAACAATGCACTACATTTAAACAGAGCTGATGAAAGGGTGTGTCCCTCATTAAAAAATCACCCAAGCAAAACTAAAGAGGTGGGAAGTGGCAAGTGTGTTTACACGGAGGATCTATTTGTCTGACATGTAACAAGAGCCTGACCGAGGGACAGAAGAATTAGGCACAATTCCTGGTCCTCGGTGTAATGGGAGCAGTGCAGAGGGAAACAGAGGGTAGCAGAAACCCTGCAGGAGTACTGCCTGGACAGTCATCAGGAAACCCAGCAGAGGGTTTGACTACTTCTTCCTGGGAAAGGCAGGGAAGGTTTTGCAGGGGTGGTGACAGCTGAGCTGGATCTCTATACCTGACACAGAAATGACACATCAGAAAAGAAAATGAGATGGGGCCAGGAAATGACTAAGATCTCGAGGTGTGCTCTGATATGCAGTATGATGGGGCAGTGGGAGGATGAGGCACACCTCGTGCAGCCTGGGTCAGTGGTAAGGACCTGGGCCAAGAAACTGGATTTCCATCTTGAAGGTGAGGAGGAGTCACAGAAGAATTTTAAGCAGAGGAATAATACTGGGGAGGGGGATATGTTAATTTTGAGGACCCTATATGGAATCAAAGGGAAGGAAAAGAGACAAGAGGAAGGAAGATCAGTTAGAGATCACTCAGTTCATTCTGATCCAACGGAAGTTTGCATGCACGATGTGCAAGGCTCCAGGTCAGATGCTTAAAACACCATGACAACTGATTTCTCTCTCTTCTGTTCCAAACCCAGAGCATCCATGGTAGGACAGAAAGGACAAGAAGGCAGAAACCACATTCTAAACTCATTTCAAAGCAAGAATCAGCATAACCCTGTGAAAGAAGAAGAGATGATGTGAAGCAAAAGATAAGAATGAGGTTTTTACATTAAGAAGGGTAAGAAGTGTGCAGTATCTCCACTCTTGAAATAGAGGGGGAAAGAGGTAGACTAGGGTTTGGGTGTAAGGTTAAGTAGAAATAGACTCCCTAAGAATCTGTTCTGGCAGGTCCTTCCAAGAGGACCCTTGAGACAGCCTCGCCACTCACTAGGCTGAGGTCTCCCCTTCCACCATGTTCAGAAATCAAAATCCGCTCACAGCTATACTGATTGATTTTACCACACTGTATTATGTTAATATATGTGTCAGTCTCTCCTAGTAGGTTCCCCAAAGGCATGGAATAATTTATATGTACCTTTGTGCGTCTACTGAATGCCAGTCAGTAGATAGGGCTTCAATAAACATTCAAAAAAATCGAGAAAATATAGGAAACTCCATAGTGTAGCAAAACCACTGTATATTTGCTTTCTTAAATCACTCCTCCTCTACTATCAGAATAGAGAAAAAATATTTAAATCAACAGCTCTGGATAGTCTATCTGTGACTGAAAAGTCTGAGAAAATTAATCATGTTCCCACAAAACATAAAGGATGGCATTATAACATTCAATCCAAAGAATACAAGCCTGAGGTTCCAGCAGGTCCTCCACGAGTCATTTATTGAGCATCAACTACATGCAAGGTGCCATGGTGACTACCACACAGCTCCCACCTTCCAGGAGCTCACACTCCGGAAGTTCCCTCTGTCAATCGTAGTAGTAAACAATGCTTCACAGAGAAATGTCCATAAGAAGCACACGAAAAAGAACAACACCGCTAATTAGAAGAGAAGCGAAAATCAGAACTACAAGGAAGTATCACCTCACTCCAGGAAGAATGGCCATCATCAAATATCTGCACACAATAAATGCTGGAGAAGGGTGAAAAGGGAGGGACCCTCTTACACTGCTGGTAGAAATGCAAACCGGTACAGCCACTAAGGAAGGAAAATAGTGTGGAGGTGTCCTAAAACACTAAAAATAAGAGTTACCACACGATCCGGCAGCCCCACTCCTGGGCATATACCCCTGACAAAACTCTTAATTTGAAAAGATACTGACCCCAGTGTTCACTGCAGCACTATTTACAACAGCCAGGACAGGGACGCCACCTACACATCCATCAGCAAATGAATGAATATATAATACAGTGGAATATTAGTCAGCCACAAAGAAGAATGAAACAATGCCATCGGCAGCAACACTGAGGAACCCAGAGATTATTAAGTGAAGTCAGAGAATAAGTTATATGACATTACAGATGGAATTTTAAAACATGATACAAATGAACTTACTGACGAAACAGACTCACAGACAGAAAACAAACTTATGGTTACCAAAGGGGGAAGGGTTGGCGGAGATAAATTAGGAGTTAAGGATTAGCAGATACAAACTACTATGTATAAAACAGCTAAACAAGATACAAACTAATACATATGAAACAGATAAACATGGTCCAACTGTATGGAAAAGGAATTATACTCAATATCTTGTAATAAAGTGGAAAAACTACAAAATACGGTATACATATTATATATGTCTGTATACCTGTATATATATGAATACTACACTTCAATAAAAAAGAAAAGAAAGAAAATTCTATGTCTTCTGAAGACCCATAGCCTCTGGAAAGCCCCCTGAAGATCTCATGAGCAGGCCAAAGGGAGAGCCGGCCCTCAGGCAAAGGAATGTACTTTGGGGCTGCAGCAGAACTGAGATGATCTAGTAAGTTTTAAAGGGAAAATGACGGGAGTAGGAAGAAAACAACATAACTAGGATAAAAGGAAAAAAGCAAGGACACTACATCCTCTTAAAAGGCACTTTCGAAAGGCAAGCAGGCCACAAAAACGGCAAACGCGACCCGACTGGCAGCTGCTACCTCACAAAGAAGGCCATGGGGGAAATCAATGCTTTGTTAGCTCTGCACTTACATGGACCTGAAAGTGGCTGGATACGTAAAATATTGAAACGCATACTTCCTTTCATGGTTAAGTATCACTGATGATGGTTTCCCCAATGAATGGCTCAGTGGTAAAGAACCCACCTGCAGTGCATGAAACACGGGTTCGATCCCCGGGTCAGGAAGATCCCCTGGAGAAGGAAATGGCAACCCACTCCAGTATTCTTGCCTGGAAAATCCCATGGACAGAGGGGACTGNTACGTAAAATATTGAAACGCATACTTCCTTTCATGGTTAAGTATCACTGATGATGGTTTCCCCAATGAATGGCTCAGTGGTAAAGAACCCACCTGCAGTGCATGAAACACGGGTTCGATCCCCGGGTCAGGAAGATCCCCTGGAGAAGGAAATGGCAACCCACTCCAGTATTCTTGCCTGGAAAATCCCATGGACAGAGGGGACTGGTGGGCTACAGTCCATGGGGTCGCAAAGAGTTGGACACAATCGACCACGCGTGACACACAAAGATGACATGCTGGAAAGAACCCACTCAGTCATCAGGAGCATCGGTTCACTGGGGCTAAATTTGCCATGGCAAACTTACATGACAGAAGTGCAACAGTGAGAAAATGAAAATTCATGTCTCAAAAAACACTTAAGGATACTGTAATACACTGGTTACTACTTGCACGATCTTGGGGTGCTCTGACCTCTCAGCCTTGTCTCCTCATCTGAATATAGGGCTAATGGAATACACGGCAAAAATGGGAATAAATAATATAAAATTACATACAATAGAACAGCACAACAAAAGAATACATACTACGCGATTTCATTTCTAGAAAACACAAGAGGAAAAAACTGCTGCTGGAAGGCAAGCAGGCACAGAGGGGCTTCTGAAGTGTCTGTGTGTGGTTTGTTCTCACTGTAGGTGCTGGTTACACAGATGTATACAATTCACGAACACCCACCCAGGCGTATACATATGAAAGTATACTTCTCTCAGGACTTCCCCAGTGGTTCAGTGGTTAAGACTCCTGGCTTTCACTGCAACAGGGGATGCAGGTTCAATTCCTGGTGCAGAAACAAAGATCTTGCATGCTATACCATGCAGCCAAAAAAAAAAAGTGTATTTATCTCCAAATGTCCTAAACTTCAATTAAAAATTTTTAAAATGAGGATAATTATAGGCTCCTCTTCAAGAGGATGTTGTGAGAATTTAACTATGTTGTAAACATTAACTGTATATAAAGTGCTTGTGACCTAATACATGGGTGAGAGTACATTAAATCTTAGGTACTCCTGTAATCTTCCCAGTGCTGACCACATGAGAAGCTCCGGTAAATGTTCACTGAATGAACAAATCCCTAAGGTGAAATGAAACACTGCCAACCTCTGCCATCCCAAAACTACAGTAAAAATTTACTATAGCACTTATTCTGCACTTTGCACATAACAATTTACGTTCAAGCTTGTCACTCCCTACACTTATAACTCCCTAAGGGCAGAGCACACGGTCATCTCTATCCTTCACAACGCACAGAACAGCACTGATGCTCAATAAATGTCTACTGATTCTGGGATCTGAAGACAATTCTAAGAATGGAAGAATTATTTTAAAATTGTTTTTAAAAAAACTGCAAAATGCCAACCCTTCTAAGTTTTATTTTTTAAAAAGATTTATTTTCTATTGGAGTATAGCTGATTAACAATGTTGAGACAGTTTCCGGTGAACAATGAAGGGACTCAGTCATACATATACATGTATCCATTCTCCACCATACTCCCCTCCTGTCCAGGCTGCCACATAACACTGAGCAGAGCTCCATATGCCATACAGTAGGTCCTTGTTGGTTACCCATTTTAAATATAGCAGTGTGCACATGTCCATCCCAAACTCCCTAACCATCCCTTCCCCCCAGCAACCATAAATCCCTTCTCTAAGTCTGTGAATCTCTTTGTGAATCTGTTTCCATTTTGCAAGTAAGTCAGTTTGTATCATTTCTTTTTAGATTCCACTTGTCATACAATATTTCCCCTCTGTCTGACTTACTTCACTCAGTATGACAATCTCAGGGTCCATCCATGTAGTTGCGTATGTCATTATTTCGGTGTTTTTAATGGCTGAGTAATATTCCATTGTATATATGTACCACATCTTTCCATTCCTCTTTCGATTAGGTTGCTTCCCTGTCTTGGCCATTGTAAACAGTGCTGCAAAAACAATGGGGTGCATGCATCCTTTCGGATGTTTTTCTCCAGATACATGTACAGGAGTGGGACTGTAGGGTCACATGGTAGCTAAGCTTTATTTTTTAACACATTGAAAACCTACCTACTAGGTAAATCTTAAGTAGGTTTAATAATGTCCATGTTTCTACTTGTTCACTCATTCATTCATTCCACAAGCACACTGATGTACATAGGTACACAGGATCCTGTGTCCACATTCTAAGAAGCTTACTGCTCAGGAAGAAGATGTGTAAACAGGCATAATTTGTTTCTGGGAGGGTACCTCTGCAGAGGGATTTTAGACTAAATCCCTGAGTTGGTGATTCCTTGGATTTTATGCCAATTCTCTGAATTGGTGACTCCTAGAAAACCTGGGTAGCATACCTGTGAACTCTAAGAGGTGAGGGAACCACCTATGCTTTCTAATTTTAGGTACAGACCAGAGCACATGGAGCTCCTACCCAGGGTCCAGGCTGAGATGGATAAACTTTGAACTTCTGTGCTGGCAGGGAGGAGTTCACTCCATTCCTTCCCCAAGGCTGCAGCCACAGGACAGTCCTGACAAACCAGAGCGGGAGGAAGACCACAGCTCCCACTCCTGGCCCAGAGCGTCCTGCTCACTTCTTGTGTTGGTGTGAAGCTATCAAGCATCTTGCGCTTCTGACTCTGCTGAAAGTTCAGTATATACCTAATATACTGTCTGGAATCATCTTTTCCTCATTGTCAGACTCAAGGGATTTTCCCATACTTTTCAAACAATCACAGCTATGCATTAAAGGATGTTTATTATAGCTTGCCCAACACTGTAAAGTATTTAGTCAATCAAATCCCTCCTCTATATTTGTAATACACCTTAGTCCTAGCTCTCCTAGGACTCTCACAGAGAAAACTCAACCAAAAAGAACCTCACAATCCAAAACTAAAACACACACAAGGAAAAAAATCCACCATGAACAAAACAGAGCAGATACTACAAAACAGCAGGGATTCGGACTTCTGTGGTGGTCCAGCGGGTAAGCATCTGCCTGCCAATGCAGGGGACACGGGTTCGATCCCTGGTCTGGGAAGATCCCACATATCTTGGGTCCAGGAAGCCCGTGCACCACAGCTACTGAGCCTGTGCCCTAGAGCCTGTGCCCCGCAACAAGAGAAGCCACCACAAGCCCAGGCACCACAAGGAGAGAAAGCCCCCCACACGGCACAACCATAAATAAATAACTGCAGGGATTCAACCTGCTTCGACTTTAAATAACAGACCTATGAGACAGGAAGAGAAATGTTGCAAATGACCAAAGTCCACTTGGCCACCCAACCTCAGGTTCTTTTCACAAATAATGGGAGACCCCAACAGTGAGCCAAGAAGGTCCATGGGTTCCTCCTCTGCCTGCTTTACAGCAGCTGGTGTGTTACAAGGAAATCAAATCTTACTACCAATTCTACCAAACCAACAGATGTCTGTTCGAGAGAATTACACACACCAAAAGAACTGCAAGTTGAGAAGAAGCTCTAGAACAACCTTATTCACTGCTTGTGGGAACAAGAATGGTACAGCTTAGAGGGGGGGAAAATTGGAATTTGCTAACCAAGTTAGAATTAGAATATCTAATCCAGCATTTCCTGTCCCAGACAGTATTCAAGAGGCCTTCCTGGTCACAGCCGGCAAGACTCACATAAATGAAAAATCATAAAAGAATGGTTCATAACAACAAAACTGGAAATAACCCAAATGCTACTCAAAGGTGAGATGACAGAAAAACAGTCACACTGGGGAATGTTATAGGACAGTGAAAATGAATGGACCAAAGTCAAGGCAACAGCCAGGATAAACTATCCTAATAACAAGGAATAAGAAAAGCAAGGCCCAGAGCAAAGAGCATTCCCAGAATTAGATAAGAGAGCTCAGGACAATATATTAAAAAAAAAAAAAACAAAAAAACTGGGGGGGAAAGGAGAGGCAGAGGAATGGAGCAGGAAGAAATGAGGCAGACGGAAATTGTAGGTAATGTTTCAGACACTGATGCGTTCACAGGTATCCATTATTAAAAATATGAATAAACAACAAAGTCACAGAAAGCCCCACGATCGTCATGTGTCATGATAAAGATTGTGGTCGATCTGCTTCTCTGCACCCAAGTCCCATCACCAATAAAGAAAAGGGAGTGCCTTATGAACAATTAAGAGAAGCAGCAGCCTGAAATGTCAACAGATGTGTCACGGGGGATAGTCAGCCTCATAGCCATCAGGGAAAGGCAGTCTGAAAGCTAGAAACAGTACAGTATCACTTTACACCCCACAGATGAGCAAAAGTTCCAAATCTGAGGATGTCAAGTACTGGAGAAGATGCGGTTCAACAGGATCACAGATGCACTGAGGGGAACGGTAACCCGGCTCCTGTGGACGGCAAGGTGATGTTCTCTGGCGAAGCTGGAGACAAGCTTCACTCAGCAACTCCACACTCACATGTGTCCGCGGGGAATATACACACACAAACAGCAGTGCACGTCAACAAGAATGTCCACAGCAACGATGTTTAAAATACGGAAAATCCGGAAACGTCCAGACATATCTGACAACAGGAGAACAGACTCCTATAACTCAGACTAATCATACAAAGGAGAACTGAAGAGAACCAGAGCTATGTTTCATACAAATAAAACTCAAAAATAATTTTATGGTTATTTTTCTCTCAAAGCACAGAAACATTTCTACAAGTTTGCTATCTTTTTCATAAAGTGTTTAAAATGGCATTTTATATTGCTCCTAAACTCATATATGCATAATAAAAGCATACATTCAGGCACAGCAATGATATACCCCAAATGCAGCAGAGTGGTTGCTTCTAAAAGAGGACAGAGACACACAGGGCAGGGAGGGGCACACAGGGGTCTTGAGTTCCAAGTGATATTCATTTCTCATATTAAAAAATATTTTGACATGTTTCCCATAAATATTAAGATCTGGCAAAGCCAAGTGTGAGTACTTAGGTATTCATTATATTATCAATATATTATAATGGGCTTCCCTGGTGGCTCAGACAGTCAACAATCTTCCTGCAATGCAGGAGACCCGGATTCAATTCCCGGGTAGGGATGATCCCCCGGGAGAAGGAGATGGCTACCATTCCAGTATTCTCACCTGGAGAATTCCATGGACAGAGGAGCCTGGTGGGCTACAGTCCATGGGGTCACAGAGTCAGACACAACTGAGCGACTAACATTTTCACTTTCATATATTATTAATATGTATGTTCACAATTTTACACAGAAAAGAAAAAACAGGACACGATTACAATTTAATAAAATTTACTTGAAAGAAGATTGGATGAAAATAACTCTTTGTAAACACCTTTAATACCAGCTACCAAATGTGGGCTCCCCTATCTAGAGCTTTCTTATCCCTTCAGCCTAGAAACCAGCCCAGGGCCTGAATCATAAAATGTGCTCAAATAAATATTTGCTCAATAACTAGACCAGCAGGTAGAAAAAAAGGTCAAAGTATTAATCAAGTCATCTCTGAAGATTTTCAAATACAGTGTATCTAATTGCTGAATACTTACGAGTCTGAATAATAATTACTGATACACTGCATCTCCTCTAGAACACATATCTTCTACCAGATAGCTTATTTTAAAAACAGTATCACTGTGTGTTATGGACCCAATGTTTCTGTTTACCCTAAATCCATATGGTAAAGCCCTAATCTCCCAAGTGACGGTATTTGGAGAAAGGGCCTTCAGGAGGTCATTAGGTTGAGAAGAGGTCATGAGGGTGGGGCCCTTAATGGGATTAGTGCCCTTATAAGAGGAAGACACCAGAGCTTAAGTGCTCAGGAAGAGAGTTTTCACCATGAATAAATCTGCTGGCATCACAATTTTGGACTTCCCAGCCTCCAGAACTGAGAAATAAATGTCTGTTGTTTAAGCCAATCAGCCTATGGCATTCTGTTACAGCAACCCACGCTAAGACAGTAGGATTAAAATCAAACAAACACCACAAAAAAAAAAAACCCTCTCTGCTCATGAAGAACACACCTTCTGAACTGCTAATAGAAAAGCATCAAATCCAAGAGCTCATAAATCCCTACCAAGGGAAGCTGGTAAGATGCCCACATTTCATGTGGGTCCCGTCTCCCTGAACCAACAGGAATGCTCGGACTTTAAACAATTCCCATCACCGTTTTACAAAGGAAAACAGTAATTTATTGGAGAAAGCCCTGACTAGGAGGTGAAAATATGTGAGGTCTGCGACCTGACACCACCTACCTGCAGGACACTTGGCAACTCAGTTCATCTCTTTGTACCGAACACACTCATCTAAAGCACCAGAGTGGTCCAAAGGACCAGAGTCTCTTCAGGTTCAGAGTTAGGATGTTACGCTAATAGGAAGTTCTGACTCTCTTGCTTAAAATGTGGCAACTGAGTGGCATTCAATCCACACACAAACATATATACCTGAACAAAACACTGCTTAGACTTACCAAGCTGAATTAAGATTACTGTTAAACTGACTTCCACAAATAGAACACAGGTAATGTTTATCCCAGGAGCCTCTTTTTCCAGGGCTCAACCTCAGAGACAGCTGGGGCTGCTAAGAGGGAAATCTGCTCTCACCAGCATAGCCACCCCTTTGCACTCAGATCAGCAGGTCAGAGAAAATTTCAAGTAGCTGAGCAAACCTGCTGCTCCAAGAATCAAATCAATTTATGACATTGGCATCATATTGATGATCACAACATTAACTGAAATTCTAACCTACTTCAGCTTTATTCCATTTGAGGGATTTTCCAGATGTTGTTTCATAGCTTATAAATACCAATGATGCATGAAATAAATATCAATGACACATGAATATTCTCTTGAGCATAAGATTAAGTATCTCACATTCCTGGTGTCACAGGAATCCACCAAAACACTTATAATCACAGTTCACCAATATGTCAGAATGACACTATTTTGTTTTTTCTCATATTTACCCAGCAGAAAGAAACCTAACACAGATTACACTTACTGAGATAAGGCAGGCAGGCTGCTGGCCCCTCACTGCTCAAGTCATGCGCACAGAACACTCCCAGGCACACAGGGAGAGAGAGGCTGGTGGAGGTGAAGAAGAGGGGAAAACCTGTCCTTCCCAGCCCAAGGCACAGGCCACTCCACCTTTCATCATGGCCCCCATGTACCCCAAGGTTTGGACAAAATGAAGGCCTTACATGTTTTCTTCACACTTCCACTTACCCTCAGAAGTACTCACTCTTTTAAAGGAAAGGAAAACCACTTTTCTACTATGATGTCAACATGACGTTTGGGGGAAGGTGTGTTTGGTTTGTGGGGAAAGGAGTCCTGCAGAGGACGAGAGGAAGGCCAGTTCCCTGTCTGTGCATCTGTGTTCAGTCATGTCCAACTCTTTGCAACCACACAGACAGGAGCCCGCCAGGCTCCTCTGTCCATAGGATTCTTCAGGCAAGAATATGGGAGTAGGTTGCCATTTCTTTCTCCAGGGAGTTTTCCCAACCCAGGGATCGAACCTGTGTCTCCTACATTGGCAGGTGGAGTCCTCATCCCTGAGCCACCTGGGAATCCCATTTATTTACCAATTAAGGTGTTAAGACCAACACTGAGGCCTGATCGCACCCTCTGCCCCTTATCCCTACTCCCATCCAAGGCACCCAGCTCACACGGCCCACGCCCTTCACACGCTCTTTCCTACATCACGGACCCTCTTCCACTGACACCCTGCTGTATTTCCCACCGGGCACCAAGACTGCTCCTAAGGTTACTGCATTAGTGTTCCTGTTATCAGATCAGAGTGAAGGCCATTATTACTTGATATGCTCGGCACAAGGTGACAGGAAGTCAGTGGTCATGGGACCAGGTGGCTCCGGTGCGGTGACCAACGGACAAGAGGACGGAGCGGGGCAGCAGGAAGGCAGTGGCGGGGACTGCCCCTCCAAAGCAACATGCCTGAGAAGGGTCCAGAGGTGAGAAACCAAAATGCGGTTTTCCTCATCCTAACCCCCTCCAACACACTGCTGCAGCATTAATCTGCCCAATGCCTCCAGCCACTCCGGCTCAGAGTCCTTCCACTCCACCCACTGCCTTGCAAGCACAACCCGGAACTCCCTGGCTCGCATCCGGGGCCTTGCCCTCCCCTTGCCCCGTCCCCTCCCAGCGCCTCGCCTCCAGCCAAGAGTGATTCATTTTCACCTTCACAGACTCCATCGTCTCCCTCACCTGACTGTTTCGCTCATGCTGTTTCCTGCACTGAAACTACTCTTCCCAGGTCCAATCTGTTTGTTTAAACCCTGCCTTCATTCATTCAAATACTGAGCCCCCACAGTGCCGAGTGCCTCTCAAAGCCCACTTAAACAAGAGGGGTAAAAAGTCAACGCTGCTTCTACCAGGAATTCATACCTCGTCCCCCAGTTTCCCTCCTGTCTTATAAAGGCTGGCAGCACCTTGTATGGGTATAGGCCAATCTCCTAGCTTCCACCTGGAGTATGTGTTGGGGCAATAAGACTAGTGAACAAGAGAGAAACTTTTCCGCAGAAGGACCAAGTGGTCCTTCCAAAGAGGGCAGGGAGTACTTCAAGAACAAAGAAGTGACTTTCAACACAGCACACGCTGCCAAGGAGTGAAGATAAGAAGTAACAAGTATCCGTTTCACGCCAAGTCCAAAGAGATCAGAGGCATGACCTTGGGGAGGACAACCATCACTAAGAGTGGGGAGAGCAAAGAACACACAATGAGTTGAGCAAAGAGAGCAGGCAGAGAAGGAAATGGGGACTGAATGTAGATTCATTATCATCCCAGCTTTCCGCCCTCCGCACCCCCAAATAGCTCCAAGAGGTCTTATGTGTAAAGAGACAGTAGTTACTGGGACTTCCCTGGTGATTCAGTGGATAGCAATGCACCTTCCAATGCAGGGTACGCAGGTTCAGTCCCTGGTAGGGGAGCTGAGATCCCACATGCAATGAGTCACAACTGGAGCCCACTTGCCCCAGCTACTCAGCCGGGGCACACAATGAAGACCCAGCGCGGTCACAATGAAAGGGACAGTAATTATTGCTATAAACGAATTCAAACACAAAAACTAACTTGTGCCACCCAGTACTTCAGACCTGCAGCAGAGTTTCCACTTTATCCTCAGCTGCCTTTTGAAATATTACAGTGTTTTTCCTGTCATCCCACAAACCAAAACGTTTTCACGGAATGTTTTCTCCTTTCTGTTCCTGCAGATGGGACAGCATCTAGGTCAAGGAAAACGCACTGATGGGAAAGAGGGGGAAAAAAACTTTCCTATATATTTTGAGATGCCCTTCTCCCTGTCACAGGTAGGGAGAGTTTCACTTTCTGGATCACTCAATGGGGTGCTACATTTCCCATGCCCACAGTGTAATTATTCAGGGGGTCACCCAAGTTTAACGTTGATATTGCCAGATTCATAAAACATTGAAACACCCTACTCGGTCTGCTTTTCGTATGAACATCAATGCAAATGAGCTGTTTAGGAAAGGCTTCGAGGCTCTCCAGTCACCTTAAGGCTGTGCCACGCTGCTGCTTCAGTCGTGTCTGACTCTTTGCAAGCCCACGGACTGCAGCCCCACCAGGCTCCCCTGTCCACGGGGTTCTCCAGGCAAGATACTGGAGTCGGTTGCCACTTCCTTCTGCAGGGGACCTTCCCCACCCAGAGATCAAACCAGTGTCTCTTATGCCTCCTGCACTGGCAGGCGGGATCTTTACCACTAGCGTCCCTTGAGAAGCCCTAGCTTCACTAACATCCGACTCTCAGGTACTTGAAACTGTCACAGCTCCTTTGCCTAGGGTCTCCCTCCGCCTTATCTTCCATCAAAAACAAAATCAACCTCGCACACGGAAAATTTTAGAAATTATTTTTAAATAACCCAGCCCCCATAAAATTTTTATCAATAAACATGAACAGACCAACCTCAATTTTCTGAAGATCAGAAAGAAGTTTAGCCTATAAAGGGAATTCAAAGGTTCAGTTTCTCACTACTAACTTGGGACCTTGAAAAAAAGAAACGTATTCCATGATTAGATTATGAAAATAGGGAGTGGTTTGCATACCTAAAGGATTAAGTAAATGAGTGTCAGCTAACAGTCATCTAGGAGCCAAGCCTTTATAGATATTTTTAAGCCTAGTGTAACAAAATTGCAGAGTCCCATCTTCCTTATATGAAGTGACTGCTAAACGCCCACAGTAATTGACCAAAGTCACAGTTAGCAATGATAGTGCATGCAGGCGCAGTCACTCAGTCGTGTCTGACTCTGCAACACTACGGACCGTACTCTGCCAGGATCCTCTCTCTATGCAATTTCCCAGGCAAGAATACAGGAGTGGGTTGCCGTTTCCTTCTCCAGGTGTTCTTCCCAACCCAGGGATCAAACCCGAATCTCCTGCATCTCCTGCATTAGCAGGCAGATTCTTTGCCACTGAGCCACCTGGAAAGCCCATCAACGACAGTTCTGTTTAGTTGTTGTATTGTGTCTGACTCTTTGTGACCCCACAGACTGCAGCACGCCAGGCTTCCCTATCCTTCACTATCTGTCAGAATTGACCCAAACTCATGTCCATTGAGTCAGTGATGCTATATAACTATCTCATCCTCTGTCACCCCCTTCTCCTCTTGTGTTTGATCTTTCCCAGCATCAGGGTCTCTTCCAATGAGTCAGTTCTTTGCATCAGGTGGCCATAGTATTAGAGCTTCAGCTTCAGCATCAGCCCTTCCAATGAATATTCAGGACTGATTTCCTTTAGGATGGACTGGTTGGATCTCCCTGCAGTCCAAGGGACTCTCAAGAGTCTTCTCCAACACAAGTCAAAAGCATCAATTCTTCAGCACTTGGCTTTCTTTCTAGTCCAACTCTTACATCCATGCATGACTACTGGAAAAACCATAACTGGGACTAGACGGACCTTCGTTAACAAAGTATTGTCTCTGCTTTAGAATATGCTGTCTAGGTTGGTCATAGCTTTTTCAAGGAGCAAGCGTCTTTTACTTTCATGGCTGCAGTCACCATCTGCAGTGATTTTGGAGCCCCAAAAAATAAAGTCTCTCCCTGTTTCCATTGCTTCTCTGTCTATTTGCCATGAAGTGATGGGACCGGATACCATGATCTTAGTTTTTTGAATGCTGAGTTTTCAGCCAGCTTTTCCACTCTCCTCTTTCACTGTCATCAAGAGGTTCTTTAGTTCCTCTTTACTTTCTGCCATAACGGTGGTGTCATTTGAATAAAATTCAAAGTTATTTGACCCCTTTAACTTAGGCGGTATTATCTGAGTGTCATACACACAGTAACGTTTTACTTTCCGGACTGTTAGCACATAATCACCTGCACACTTCATCATTCTGGCATGGACTACAGTCTCTCGTATTTAAAACTGAAGGACATCTTTCCTGGACCTTTTGACTCTTTACAGACTAGTTGAGCTGGGAACAACTCAGGAATGCTTTCAAACTAACCAGGATGTCTTCACATTTGAACTCTACAGATCCTTCTTCTTTCCTGTTTGCAAACTGATCTGACGCCTCTGAGCAAGCTGTAACATAGTCGGTAAAGTGCACCCCAGACACAGGCTGGCGAGCTGCACAAAGACAGAAGCAGTGACTGAACTAGCTACCATGCAGCCTCCACAAAGCTCCTTCCCTTCGTCCAACCCCATGACCGGCATGCATGGTTCTCTCAAACCCAACTTTCCAGCTTTAGTTCTCGCTGAGGTCAGGCTGACTCCGTCGGGTTTTTTTTTTTTTTTTTTTTTTTGCTGACCACCATTATTCTATAACTAGTAGCTGAGTTGTCAGCTGTGTGGCTGATTCACAACGCAAGAACCCATTGCTGAAAATGTGCTACGTTCATGCTGGTATGATCCACGTGCCACACAGGCAATGTCACTGGCATCCCCATGATGTTCTGAAACTGTCGTCACGTGTGTGCGTGTTCAGTCTATCCAGCTCTTTGTGACCCTTTGGACTACAGCCTGCCTGGCTCCTCTGTCCATGGGATTTCCCAGGCAAGAAGACTGTAGTCAGTTGCCATTTCCTCCTCCAACGGGATCTTCCTGACCCAGGGATCACACCTCCATCCCTTGTCTTCTGCACTGCAGGCAGACTGTTTACCCACTGAGCAGATACAGATAATCATGTTCCTCCTGAAAACTACACAGAGCTCAGCACAACCAGTACCTGATCTTTCACCCATGGTGTGCCAACTGTCAATAACGCAAGGAGGGATTTTTCACCGGAAAATA
The DNA here is from genome assembly GCA_006410655.1 of Kobus ellipsiprymnus. Classification (NCBI taxonomy): domain Eukaryota; kingdom Metazoa; phylum Chordata; class Mammalia; order Artiodactyla; family Bovidae; genus Kobus; species Kobus ellipsiprymnus. Next base: position 8,013 of record SJYR01001590.1, on the reverse strand, counting down.
TGCTTTTGCCCACACCCCCCACACACACACCACAGTTAAATTCAGTATAATCCAGTCTCTCTAAGACTTCTGTTCCATGGCAATGGAGCTTGCCATGGAACAGAAGTTGCATTCCATGAAAAGAGGTTGCATTAGCAATCAAAGTGGGAGTGGGAGGTATTTTGTTTCACAATGTGGAAAAAAATGTTAACTTTTGTCCACAGAAATGTCTTCCCCCAAAGCAACATTTTTGAAGCATAGCTGATTTACAATGCTATGTTAGCTTCAGTGTATGTAAAAGAGTTTCACTTTATATATATATATATATATATATCCATATTTATACTGTTTCAGATTCTTTTCCATTATAGGTTATTCTAAGAAATTGAATATAGTTCCCTGTGCCATATAATAGATAATAGACCCTTGTTCTTTATTTATTTTATATGTAGTAACGTGTATCTGTTAATCCCAAACTCCTACTTTATCCAGCCCCGTCCCCACAAATGTATTTTTCCCCTTTTTCTTCAGCCATACCACTAGCTTTGCAGGATCTTATTTCCCCAATGTTAACTACAAATTGGCACTTGCCATCTACTGCTATAGGGCTTCCCCGGTAGCTCAGCAGTCAAGAATCCTCCTGCCGACGCAGGGGACAAAGAAGTGGTTTTGATCGCTGTGTCGGAAGATCCCCGGGAGAAGCAAATGCCAACCCACTCCAGTACGCCTGCCTGGGAAATCCCATGGACAGAGGGTCCTGGCAGGCTACATTCCATAGGGACACGACTGAGCGCCTGAATACACACACATCAAGCCCTGTCAGGATTCAATCCTGTGCTGCGGCCACTGCTGACTGGGTGGGGGGAGAGGGCGGAGAGTGGCAGGCGGCGGCACTGCATCTTCAGGGTGGTGTAGTTGCAGCGTGGGAGCTTAACTGCCCCGTGGCGTGTGAAATCTTAGCTCCCCAACCAGGAATCAAACCCACGTCCCTTGCATTGGAAAGCAGATTCTTAACCCCTGGACCACTAGGGAAGTCCCTGCAGCTGCTGAGTTTCAACAGCCCCTGAAAGGAGTTCAGAGTATAGAGTAGAAATGAGGCACTCTGCTCTGGGAAAAACAGGCAGGAGAGGTCTTTGCAGAGCTAGATATCTTCAAGAGACAAGTTTATGAGTCCAGCTCTTGCATCTCCTCATATCTAGAAAAGCACTAAAATCCTTCTTGGTGACAACTGCTCCTCGTGACTAGCAGCAACCTTCTGCCAAAAAAAAATTACTTGCTTGAATACATGTACTTCCCCACCACCAAAATCACATCTACACTGACTTTAGCTTTTTTGAGCAATTTCTCAGAGCGATCTCAAATGCTGTTTCCTGGACCATAGTCCTCATGTTTGCCCCAAATAAAACAACTCACACACAACTCTCAATTGTGCCTTTTTTTTTTTTTTTCCAAAGTCAGCACCAACCAGAGATTGAACCTGGGCACTGGCAGTGAAAGGGCTGGGTCCTAACCACTGAACCACCAGGGAATTTCCCAAAAATATTTTCTTTATTTACGCTGTTTCTTCACTGAATTACCCTTAGCAGCTGTCTTGTGTCCCTGGACTACAAAGTGGTAAAAATTATTTAATGACTTTAAAAAAAAAAAAAATCATGTATTTCATAGTATTTCCAAGTCCTGGTGGCTCAACTTTTCAATTGAAAAATTCAGGTTTAACATAAATGCCTAGAAGTGGCAACACATATCAAGAACTGTACAATCTGACCCAGCTGTTCTAAGAATTTGACTTCTGAGGAAATATTCAGGCATAAACAAAGAGTTCTTTATTTTGCTATCATTCAGAGTAGCAAACAACTGGAATGGATTAATAGCATGATAAAATTAATAAAATTGTGATACATTTAGGAATCAAAACCCAACTAGCCATTACAGTCTTTTTGGTAAAATATTTAGTACAGCAAAATAGTTCTAATAAAGTACTACTATCCTTATTTAAGACAGAACAAAAAAGCCAACATACGCAAATAGTTCAGGGCCCTGGGAAGGAGGTACTTAAGCTACAGAAGCAGTTCCTACACGTCTCTGACTGTGTCGGTGTGACCTGAATAGCCCTGACGTCTAGGGTGAGCCCAGCCTACCAGGTCCAGTCCCAGGGAAAATATTAACAGCGTCCCAGTTTGGTCAACAGATTAAATGGTCGCCACACCCAAGCCCCAGCAGCTTCTGGGTCCTAAGTCAGGTCACTCTCAGGCATGCCCTAAGTCTGCAGGGTCAATGGCTCCTACAACCACACAAAGACTTGAGCCCTTCCTCTATCTTTTTCTCTGGAGCTCCCAAAGGTGGAGGTGGAGAGGACAGGACTCACCCTGGTGAAGCCAGGCCGCTGACTCAGCCCGCTCGGAGCGCTTCACGCATGCCACCTGGGCCTCTGTTCACCCAGCTGCGCCTTCAGCTCCGTCACCACCTGACTCTACCGTCATCTGTGCTGTTCCACACGCGGCCGCTGTCGCGTCAGAGCCACCCCGGGCTGGGCTGGCCTGTCATGCATGCTTGCTAAGTCACCTCAGTCGTGTCCGACTCTTTGTGACCCCATGGACTACAGCCCGCCAGGCTCCTCTGTCCATGGGGATTCTCCAGGCAGGAATATGGAGTGGCTTGCCATGCCCTCCCCTCCGGGGGATCTTCCCAACCCAGGGACTGAACCCATGTTTCCTGCACTGCAGTCGAATTCTTTCCTGTCTGAACCAGCAGGGAAGCCAAGGCTGGCCGGTCACCGACCCCTAATGTTGCCTTGTCTCTCTGCATGATCAGTGAGGGACTTCCCCTTCTTGGATCCCCCTCTGTGGACAAGGTGGGGGGAATCCTGCTGTGACAGTCTCTTCAGTCTGATTTTCCCTGGCCCCATCAGAGCCCCAAGCATGGCCCTCTTTACTTCCAGCCCTGCTTCCCCAGACCCCTTTCTTGTCCAGGTCAGCATCTGCTACTGTCGCTCCCTGTCATGTGGCTCCAGGCAAACTGTAGGGGTTGCCAGGTCACGGGGTAGAGGAGGGGCAGGAGAATGCAGGTCACAATGGCCACCATGCACACACAGCCATGGAGAGACTGGGATCGACAAGCGCAAAGGCATGACTTACGAATTCACGGCTGATTCTTCTTTAATTAAACTCTTACTAATATGGATATGAGAACTGGACCATAAAGAAAGCTGAGTGCTGAAGAATCGATGCTTTTGAACTGTGGTGTTGGGGAAGACTCTTGAGAATTCCTTTGGAACTGCAAGGAGATCCAACCAATCTATCCTAAAGGAAATCAATCCTGGATATTCATTGGAAGGACTGATGCTGAAGCCCTAATACTTTGGCCACCTGATGTGAAGAACTGACTCCTCGGAAAAGACCCTGATGCTGGGAGGGATTGAAGGCAGGAGGAGAAGGGGACAACAGAGGATGAGATGGTTGGATGGCATCGCCGACTCAATGGACATGTGTTTGGGTGAACTCCAGGAGTTGGTGATGGACAGGGAGGCCTGGTATGCTGCGGTTCATGGGGTCACAAAGAGTCGGACATGACTGAGCAACTGAACTGAACTATGTTCCAAAAATTCTCCAATTTGGAACATGACTGAAAAAAGGAAGGATCCAAAAGTAACATAATGTCTGTGTGTTCACAAGGATCACAGAAGATCATACGATCACAAGGATCACAAGAAATTGATAACTTACAGAAAAATAAAACAGATACAATGCAACCCAAGGTAATCAGGGCTCTATTGCTAATAACACAAGTGACTTTTAACAACAATTTTACTTATATTTGAGACAAGACTATGTGTGTGCGTGCGTGCTCAGTTGTATCCAACTCTTTGCAACCCCACGGACTATAGCCCGCCAAGCTCCACTGTCCACGGGATTTCTCAGGCAAGAATACTGGAGTAGGTTGCCCTGCCCTCCTAGAGGGGATCTTCCCAACCCAGGGATCAAACCTATGTCTCTGGCGTCTCCTGCACTGGTAGGAGGGTTCTTTACCAGTTGAGCCACCAGAGAAGCCCAGAGGCAAGACTAGAAGGGTATAAAAATCAAAAAAAATTATACTGGAATGGCAAAGACATTTTAAAACAATTTTCCATTCAAACCTTGGTGTAAGAGGAAATTGTTCCAGGAGACAAGTGACTGCATGTTTAGCTCATGGAATGCTTAGGCAATAAAGATAAAAACAATTGGAGGTCACAGAACATGACAAAGATCTTTCATTTTGAAAACTGAATAGACTACAATCTTCCTGGAAGAAAAGATGAGCAATTTCAACTCCATTTTAAAATAGCTGAGAGGTTCCCTCCAAAGCAGCCCAGGCTCTGATTTCCCCTTTATACCAATGTGAGCACCATTTGCCAGGCTCCCAAGCTGAAGGAAACGTTGGGTCACCTTTGCATTCTTCCTCTTTCTTTCCTTCCAGATCTTCCTCCCAAGTCCACTGCTGAAATGACATGGCACTCCCCTTTAGCTTGTCTAAACATCTCTGGCCACTTCCCCATCTGCCACCAAATTAACAAAAAGCTAATGCCAATAACAAGATCCTGATATAATCCTCCCCTGGCTTCTCATAACCTACACTTAGGCTGGCGCTCCAGACCGCAACAAGGTTGCTGCCCAGGGCCACCCCGGAACAGAGCATGGGAATGGTGCTCCCTAGAGTTGGGAGCGATGTGGCCCAGTCATCACCACCACTCAAAGGTGACTCCTCCAGCAGCATCTGTTCTCCCCAGATGCTGGGGAGGACCCACAGCATTTCCATCACCTGGAAACATGTTAGAAATGCGAACTCACGGGCCCTCCTACAGACCGTACTAAACCAGAAACTCTGGGGATGGGGCCCAGAGGTGACTGATACACTGAAACCAAGAAGCACTGCCCCACAGAAACCCTCTCAAACTCTCAAACTGACTTATTCACCATCTCCAGTTTAGCAGTTGTTCTTCCTTCCGGCTCTTGTCCCACTGTTCACAGGACAACTTCCTCCCCACTATGCATACGTCTCAACCCTCTCTGCCTTTCAAGGCACAGATCCAGCCCTTCTTCCACCAGCAGCTCTTTCCTGATCACCCTAACATGCGATCCTAACATGTGACTCTGTCATCTCACTCAACACAGCCAAAAGATGACGCCACCTCCAGCCTCTAGGGTAGGGATTACAGGCGTCATAAAATGTGCCAATGTTAAATCAAGTTGGAAGCTGCAGCCAGGAACCATGTGTGCTGAAAGACTCTGATGCTCTACCCAGGTAGGAAAACGCTATTTTGATGAGCAACATGCCAGTTTCTTTGGGAGGGCTGGAGGAGAGCAATAGCGTATTTACTCTCTTTCCTGCTCTAGGATTTGAACCCAAGCTGAGATGGGGGAAAGGGCTGTCAAAGACTCAGAGACAAAACAGACTGCAGTAAGCATCACTCAGGGGGCACCGTCCCCTGCCTGCGCTCGTAACAGACAGGCCTGACTCTAATATGTCTGCAAGAGAGCAGCCCAGGGCCTGCGGACCTAGCATGTGATGTGACGCCCCAGGTNCTGCAGTAAGCATTGCTCAGGGGGCACCGTCCCCTGCCTGCGCTCGTAACAGACAGGCCTGACTCTAATATGTCTGCAAGAGAGCAGCCCAGGGCCTGCGGACCTAGCATGTGATGTGACGCCCCAGGTTAATCACACTGTAAACGCCACGCATGTCTCAATGTTCTCCAGAATTCCACAGGTGTGCTACCTTGGGTGATGTGAGGAACCAAAAACAAAAAAGAAATTTCCTATCAATAGCAGTAACATCTGTCATCGGCAGATGACACCATCTTCCCTCTGCTTAACAAATCCACACACGGACTTCCCTGGAGGTCTGGAGGCTAAGAATCCACACTCCTAATGCAGGGGGCCAGGGTTATATCCCTGATCTGGGAATCGGATCCCATATTCCACAACTAGAGATCCTGCATGCCACAACTAAGATCTGGAACGGCCAAATAAATCTTTTTTTTCTTTTTAAAAGAAAGCCACACAAAAATACCACGTCTAAGTCAGGCTCAGAGGTAACGGTTCCATCTATTTCAAACCATCTGTTTCTCTTGGTGACAATGTTAACAAACATTTCTAACCAAGTCTTCCCTGTTACAAATCTATGCTGTTTTTAACCTCACTTACATGTCCTCTGAGGGGGCTCAGCGGTAAAGAATCTGCCTGCCCATGCAGGAGACACAGGAGACGCGGGTTACATCCCTGGGTCGGGAAGATCCCACACGCCTCGGAGCAGCTAAGCCCATGCGCCACAACTCCGGAAGCCCGTACAGGTAGAGTTTATGCCCTGTAACTAGAGAACCCACCACGAGAAGCCTGTGCACTGCAAGTCGAGAGCAGCCCCTGCTCACCACCACCAGAGAAAAGCCTGAGCAGAGACAAGGACCCAGCATAGCCAAAAAAGAAAGAAAGAAAGAAACTTAGGTCATCATATTACTATTATTGTACTGTTTATGGAACAAGAAGAATTCCACTGTATAACTTCATGTATGTCACTCAGATAATCAAAAGCAGATAACACTCTCCCAGTCGCTCCCCATTCACTACAGAAGCAAAATGTCCCTAGCTGGGGTGTAGTAAAGACACAGTTGGGGATGGCAGGCTCATGAATCACCCCTGCAGCCCAGCCAGTGTGATTCACAGATCTGCCTCTCTGACAGGAAGGTTCCATCTCTAAGCTGTAGGTTCAGCACAAGGCCAAGTTTGAACAACATACCCTAGCCAGACAACTCTTTCCAGCCACACAAACCTTCATTCAATTGGCCAAAGGCAAGAAAATCCAATTTCCTAATGGTGTGGGAACAGACACGGATACGGAGTTGAGACTCAGACCATCCAACAGTTTGACATAAACACACACTTGGGTCTGGAAGAAGAGAACCGACTAGGACAGCTTACAAGAGCACTGCAGGGCTGTGCGCTGCCAGAGTCAAGCCCAGCCAGTGTTTTCCCAGACTGGCCGGGGATGAAGACAGCCAAACATCTTCCCCTAAAGCCTGGGGAAGGCACTAGAAGAAAGAGGACGCTGGCTCTCACACACAGAGGAGGCACCCTAGAGCTGTCACCAGGCCCTGGCCAAAGTCCCCCCAACGCTGAGCAGGAGCAGAACGAACCACATGTCATCCGAGCCTCACAGGAGATAAGAAACCGTCCAGGCCCGGGCACATCCCCGGACCAGCTGCTCCCTGTCAAGTCGCAACTCCAAGCTGCGGCAAAGCCCCAAGACATCCTGGATGAAGCACAGATGCCCAGGGAAGCCAGAAGGCTCTGGAGACTCATCAGAAGTTCAAGGACAATGGTTCCCAGCCTGTGTGCCATCCATGGCGGGGCCGGGGCACGCCCCCCGGTCTCTGAGGGGAGGAGAATGCTTCCCATTGAACAGGAACAGCCCTTTCAACTGCATCCGTCAGCTCTGCAACAGGGCCGTTTTCTCATCAGTGGGCTGTCTGTGGCCCTCAGGGGGGTCTCCAGGAGGTGAACGTAGCAGCGAAGGAAGTGTTATCTGGTGACCGAGAATTGAGAAGTCACTCTAGTTTCTAATATCAAAAGTCTTCGAGGACTTCCCTGGGGGGTCCGGTGGCTAAGACTCTGAGCTCCCAATTTAGGGGGCCCAGGTTTGATCCCTGGTTGGGGAATTAGATCCCACACGCCTCAACTAGGAGTTCGCATGCCATAACTATAGATCCCTCACGCAGGAACTAAGCCCAGACGCAGCCAAATAAATACTTTAAAAAAAAAAAAACCTTCTGAATAATCAAAATGTTATACATCTGGGGACTTTCTTTGTGGTCCAGAATTCCCCTTCCAATGCAGGGGACGCTGGTTTGATCCCTGGTTGAGGAACTAAGATTCTACAAGCCGCGGGACAATCAAACCCACGTGCCACAACAAAAACGCGCACTTGCTGCAATAAAGACAGCCAAAAATAAACTTAAAAAAGAAGTTATACACCTGGACAATGGCAGGAGCAAACTTTCGAGGGCCT
>SJYR01001589.1:596632-611489 GCA_006410655.1 Kobus ellipsiprymnus | reverse complement strand
ATCTATATTATAGAAATAAATACATAAAAATACATTTGTATACATATATGCCATCTTTATGAATAATTCATCTATTCCAATCACTATAAAAGCAAAGATTGTTTAATAATTTTAAATATAAATAACAAATGTGAATTCCCTAATGGTTGCTATAAAAAGTGATCTCCATAGTAAAAGTATAGAAATTACAGTATTATAAAAATACTTTAAAATTATTTTATTATGTTATGCTAAACAGGCTGCTCCAAATAGAGTCCTTACCTGCTCAGTCACTTTGGTCATGTTGCTTCAGTCATGTCTTATCATTTACAATCCTCTGGATAAAGAAAGTCATCTTAATAAAATTGGAGCATTACTCTTAAATGGAGATTTTTCTAGAGAAACTCCAGTGGCAGAGGGTCCATAGCAGTTTATTGCTATCCTAAGATCCTCAGAACAAACAGATGACTACACAAATTGAAATCTTCCCAAAACTTAGGAGATTAGCTAATATATTTAACCATCTTTTATACACTCTTGTTTATTCATACATTTTTTTCTCCACTAATTTAAGGTTATATACTCTGACTTATTCTAACTTATTCTCTTTAGTACTTACCATTTTTTGTGTAAGTTTAGGTAGAAGAAAAGTGCAGAAGCAGATAAGATGATTAGATAGCATTACTGACTCAGTGGACATGAATCTGAGCAAACTCCAAGAGATAGTCAAGGACAGGGAAACCTGGTGAGCTGCAGTCCTTGGGCTGCAGAGTTGGACACAACTGAGCAACTGAACAACAAGGCTATAATTACTCTACAGAAATTCCAATCTAACCCAATAATTCAGTACTCCCAAGTTTGTGAGTATAGCTAATTTGAAAATTTTTCATCAAGATATGGTGCGCTAACTTTACCAAAAATAATGCTTTTATATATAATACATAAATGAAGAAAGTATTCTTAAAATTAAATAAAACAAAACAGTTACTATGACATACATCTACAGTTCCTCCAAGGTTTCCTCATCTTTTGTACATTTTTATATATTTTCCCTTTGTGGGGACCAGGTTCTTCAACTTAGCCCTAATTAATTGTTCAGTGAGATTATTTCAAAGAAACAACTCCTCAAAGCTCTTTTCTTAGAGTCCAACAGGGTCAAATCGTTCTGCATAAAACTGCTGAGGAAAGTGGTCTCACCCAAATTGAACAATTTGAGGTGGTTATCAACCAGTGTATTCCTTCAGGCTGATGTGGTATAGATTAAGCTCTGGAAGAAAAAGAAAAAGAAAATGTTAGCATATTCTTTATCTCCTAAATTAGAGAAGACTAAATAGGCTTGGCTTAAAGCTCAACATTCAGAAAACTAAGATCATGGCATCTGGTTCCATCAATTCATGGCAAATATATGGGGAAACAGTGGAAACAGTGTCAGACTTATTTTTTTGGGCTCCAATCACAGCAGATGGTGATTGCAGCCATGAAATTAAAAGACGCTTACTCCTTGGAAGGAAAGTTATGACCAACCTAAATAGCATATTCAAAAGCAAAGACATTACTTTGCCAACAAAGGTCTGTCTAGTCAAGGCTATGGTTTTTCCAGTGGTCATATATGGATGTGAGAGTTCGTCTGTGAAGAAAGCTGAGTGCTGAAGAATTGATGCTTTTGAATTGTGGTGCTGGAGAAGACTCTTGAGAGTCCCTTGCACTGCAAGGAGATCCAACCAGTCCATTCTGAAGGAGATCAGCCCTGGGATTTCTTTGGAAGGAATGATGTTGAAGCTGAAACTCTAGTACTTTGGCCACCTCCTGCGAAAAGTTGACTCATTGGAAAAGACCCTCGCCGGGGTCCAGCCCCCGCAGGATCCAGGGAAACCCGAAGGAGAAATGGCGTCGGCGATTGAGATTGATTTAGAGAGAGATAGTTAAGAATGTTGTAGATAAGAAAATAGAGGAGAGAAGAAAAGAGGCTGATGTTCCTTGGTTTATACAGAAAGTCAATAAAGTCTCAAGACAAGAGACTTGCACCGTCTACGTGAGGCCACAGGTGCCCTCCTGGCCTCCCGGGGGAGTGCCGGTTCAGGTCTTAAAAACCCAGGCAAATAAGTAGACACGGCGGACTTCTGTACTCCAGATGGGAACTAGCCTGAAAGACAGAGTAAGAAGAAGATGATTGACACGAGGAGACCAAGCTGCTTTGATCAGCGAGGCCCATAGCTTTATTTTTAAATGGGACTTATATACCTTTTTTGCACATAGAGAGAAATGAAAGATGCAAGGTCATACAGAGTCAGCCCAACATTCCAGCAGTGTTGCCCTTATCGAAACCATGATTTTTTTGCATACCTTTCCCACAAAAGATGTTGTGTACAGTATCTTCTGGCCTTGGAGGCCTGTGAACATTTTATGACCCTCTTTTGATAAAGGCTGCTCAACTAGAAAACTTATTTTCCCTAAAAGTGTTTTTCTTTATATTTCTAATCTATGTCAGCCTCAGAAAAATGCCAAACAGAGTTACGTTTTACACAGAGCAAAGGTGCAGTGAGTTACAAAAAAGAACCAATTAGCTCAACAGTCTGATATGGTTAAATTCAAGGCTACACTTGTTTTTCTAGCATTCTCACTATGTTAACTAATGCATTCCCAGGTGCACAGTGGATAAGAGATATGGGAACTTAGCAACAAGTATTGGCCCAATAATGAAATCCTACATCAGCACTAGCACTACTCTAATAACTTTTAACTCCTTCAAAGGCTCTATGTTTTAGGCTTTCTATGCTTCTCACAGTTGGGAGGCTGTAAATAATTGTATGCATAGCTGCAAGAGTCTGGATATATCTGCCAAGCAAGCTAGAATGCTAATAGAGGGGGTTTGCTTCGAAATATTCCTCTCATGTCCAGGAGACTTGTTAGCTGTAGCCCTAAGTTGATTTTCTCCAGAGAAAGGTGGTCAGGGTCAGCCCCCTGTTAATGTCAGAGGAGTTGGGGAAAGTCATGGAACAGTAAAACAGACAGATTCAGGTTTTGGGGTAGATGCTTGAGAAAGCCTAGGGAGCCCCTTGAGTTCTGAAGCCTTGCTTAACAGTTCTCTTCCACATGACCTTGTCATGGGTGGGATCTCCCATGGCGGCTCCCGGCAGACCCTGATCCTGAGAGGCATTGGGGGCAGGAGGAGAAGGGGATGACAGAGGGTGAGAAGGCTGGATGACATCACTGACTCGATGGACATGAGTTTGAGTGAACTGTGGGAGTTGGTGATGGACAGGGAGCCCTGGTGTGCTGTGATTCACGGGTTTCACAGAGTCGGACATGACTGAGCTACAGAACTGAACTGAAATAGGCTTGGACTTTATTTTGGTTAACCTTGGAGGAATCTCTGCTATTGTTAACAATGCGTGCCACACCTAGATTGATACTGTAGGTGAAATATCCATCTATAGCAAGTAGAATCAGGAAGTGATAGGACTTGTTTCATTGTTTATGACTGGGAAAACTTGGACCTTTGTTTCAAAGTGTTTTTATTCATTTTGTAAGTTTATTACATAACGATCTTGTAATTCTTATTTGTTTTGGTATCATTTGATTTCTGCTATCCAGAGGCACAAATGCTGTAACATGGCTATGTCTCCAAGAGGTGATTTAGGATGAAGCCATGCTGATCAATATGCAAAACAGTACACTCCATCTCCTCAGATGAAAGCTCATTTTCAGTGAGTTACAGTAGTAATTGAATTACAGTAGTAAAGATTGGGATAAACTTTGATGTTCATTCCTATGTTGTTGATTAATAAGTGCAAAAAAGATTAAAAGATATTGAAAGGACTCGTTGTGTGGTTATACAACTATTAATCACCAGATCCAGCTATAAACTTGTTCAATTGATAAACTCACCTTAGTGAACTCAGTTTTGCAAATGATTAATGTCATTCTCTCACTTCTGAAAGCCAACCAATTGAGGACAGACAGACTCACTCCAAAAGCACATTCTGTCTGCCACTTAATCAATGACAGTCTCATAGGAGTAGTCACTTTTCTATAGATGGTATCAGTCCACTTATACTTCTGTATGTCCACCAATTTCTAAATTCAGTAGTTCACAAATACCTTTAGGTGAGATGAGTAGATTACCATCTCAGAGAGACTATCCGTGGCCACTGTATCTCTCCATTAGTAGATCAGGAACTGATTCAGTTTTTGTGCATTCGTTTCAATGCTGACAGTTACCAGGTTTTAATCATCTTTGATGATATTTATTTGATTAGACTTGTGCCAGAATAAATTCTTTTTATTTTTTAGGACCATATACCTCTTGAGTTTATTATTTTTCCCTTAATGATTATAGATTATTAAAAAAAATGAACTGCATTTGATTTAAAATACTGTGTTACTTTCTGGTATAGAGCAAGGTGATTCAGTTATACATACCTAATAATGTTTTATGTTTTCATATGTTTTATTTTTATATTCTTTTCTATTATGATTTATTAAACATTTGAATATAGTCCCTTGTGCTATACAATAGGAACTTGTATTTTGTTATTATGCATAAAAGAGTTTGTATCTGCTAATCTCAAACCCCTATTTTACCCCTCCCCCAATCTCTTTCCACTTTGGTAACTATAAGTTTGTTTTCTGCTTGTGAATCTGTTTCTATTTTGTAAATAGGTTTACTTGTATCATATTTTTGATTCTACATAAAAATAATATCATACGGTATTTGTCTTCATCTGACATACTTCACTTAGTATATAATCTCCCCATATATTTGCCATGAAGTGATGAGACCAGATGCCATGATCTTAATTTTTTGAATGTTGAGTTTTAAGCCATCTTTTTCACTCTCCTCTTTCACTTTCATCAAAAGGCTCTTTAGTTCCTCTTCACTTTCTGCCATAAGGGTGGTGTCATCTGCGTATCTGAGGTTATTGATATTTCTCCCGGCAATCTTGATTCCAGATTGTGCTTCATCTAGCCTAGCATTTCTCATGATGTACTCTGCAAATAACGCCATGCTGCTGCATATGGCATTATTTCATTCTTTTATCTGGCTGAGGAGTATTCAAATGTGTACATGTATTTAATTCACTGCATTTAATATAAAAGTGGATAAAATATCTTTAAAATCTTCCTTGTGTTTACTGTTCATTTTACATTGAGACTTATCTTTCTAAGTCTTAAGTTCAGTTCAGTTGCTGAGTCATGTTGACTCCTTTTAACCCCATTGGCTGCAGCACCACAGACTTTTGTGTCCATAACCAACTCCTGGAGCTTTCTCAAATTCATGTCCATCGAGTTGATGATGCCATCAAACCATCTCATATTCTGTCATCCCCTTCTCTTCCTTCCTTCAATCTTCCCCAGCATTAGGGTATTTTCAAATGAGTCAGTTCTTCATATTATGTGGCCCAAGTATTGGAGCTTCAGCTTCAGCAGAAGTCCTTTCAATGGATATTCAGGATTGATCTCCTTTAGGATTGACTGGTTTGATCTCCTTGCTGTCCAAGGGACTCTCAAGAGTCTTCTCCAACACCGAAGTTCAAAAACATCAGTTCTTCACTGCCCAGTCTTCTTTATGGTCCAGCTCTCACATCCATACATGACTACTGGAAAAACCATAGCTTTGACTAAACAGATATATGTTGACAAAGCAATGTCTCTGCTTTTTAATATGCTACCAAAGTTGGTCATAGCTTTTCTTTCAAGGAGCAAATAAGTGTCTTTAAATTTCATGGCTGTACTTACAAATGGCAGTGATTGTTGAGCCCAAGAAAATAAAGTATGTCACTGTTTCCATTGGATCCCCATATATTTGCCATGAAGTGATGAGACCAGATGCCATGATCTTAATTTTTTGAATGTTGAGTTTTAAGCCATCTTTTTCACTCTCCTCTTTCACTTTCATCAAAAGGCTCTTTAGTTCCTCTTCACTTTCTGCCATAAGGGTGGTGTCATCTGCGTATCTGAGGTTATTGATATTTCTCCCGGCAATCTTGATTCCAGATTGTGCTTCATCTAGCCTAGCATTTCTCATGATGTACTCTGCAAATAACGCCATGCTGCTGCATATGGCATTATTTCATTCTTTTATCTGGCTGAGGAGTATTCAAATGTGTACATGTATTTAATTCACTGCATTTAATATAAAAGTGGATAAAATATCTTTAAAATCTTCCTTGTGTTTACTGTTCATTTTACATTGAGACTTATCTTTCTAAGTCTTAAGTTCAGTTCAGTTGCTGAGTCATGTTGACTCCTTTTAACCCCATTGGCTGCAGCACCACAGACTTTTGTGTCCATAACCAACTCCTGGAGCTTTCTCAAATTCATGTCCATCGAGTTGATGATGCCATCAAACCATCTCATATTCTGTCATCCCCTTCTCTTCCTTCCTTCAATCTTCCCCAGCATTAGGGTATTTTCAAATGAGTCAGTTCTTCATATTATGTGGCCCAAGTATTGGAGCTTCAGCTTCAGCAGAAGTCCTTTCAATGGATATTCAGGATTGATCTCCTTTAGGATTGACTGGTTTGATCTCCTTGCTGTCCAAGGGACTCTCAAGAGTCTTCTCCAACACCGAAGTTCAAAAACATCAGTTCTTCACTGCCCAGTCTTCTTTATGGTCCAGCTCTCACATCCATACATGACTACTGGAAAAACCATAGCTTTGACTAAACAGATATATGTTGACAAAGCAATGTCTCTGCTTTTTAATATGCTACCAAAGTTGGTCATAGCTTTTCTTTCAAGGAGCAAATAAGTGTCTTTAAATTTCATGGCTGTACTTACAAATGGCAGTGATTGTTGAGCCCAAGAAAATAAAGTATGTCACTGTTTCCATTGGATCCCCATATATTTGCCATGAAGTGATGAGACCAGATGCCATGATCTTAATTTTTTGAATGTTGAGTTTTAAGCCATCTTTTTCACTCTCCTCTTTCACTTTCATCAAAAGGCTCTTTAGTTCCTCTTCACTTTCTGCTATAAGGGCGGTGTCATCTGCATGTCTGAAGTTATTGATATTTCTCCCGGCAATCTTGATTCCAGATTGTGCTTCATCTAGCCCAGCGTTTCTCATGATGTACTCTGCATATAAGTTAAATAAGCAGGGTGGCAATATACAGCCTTGACATGCTCCTTTCCCAATTTGGAACTAGTCTGTTGCTCCATGTCCAGTTCTAACTTTGCATCTTGACCTTCACACAGGTTTCTCAGGAGGCATGTAAGGTGGGAGGTTTTCCTGTCTCTTGAAGAATTTTCCAGTTTGTTGTGATTTACACAGTCAAAGGCTTTAGCATAGTCAATAAAGCAGAAGTAGATAATTTTCTGGACTTCCTTTTCTTTTCCTATGATCCAATGGATGTTGGCAAATTGATCTCTGGTTCCTCTGCCTTTTATAAATCCTGCTTGAACATCTGGAAGTTCACAGTTTGCATACTGTTGAAGCTTGGCTTGAAGAATTTTGAGCATTACTTTACTAGCGTGTGAGATGAGTGCAATTGTGCGGTAGTTTGAACATTCTTTGGCATTGCCTTTCTTTGGGATTGGAACAAAAACTGACCCTTTCCAGTCTTGTAGCCACTGCTGAGTTTTCCAAATTTGCTGGCATATTGAGTGCAGCACTTTCACAGCATCATCTTTTAGGATTTGAAATAGCTCTACTCGAATTCCATCACCTCCACTAACTTTATTTGTAGTGATGCTTCATAAGGCTCACTTGACTTCACCTTCAGTATGTCTGGGTCTAGGTCAGTGATCACACCATCTTGGTTATTTGGGTCATGAAGATATTTTTTATATGGTTCTGTGTATTCTTGCCACCTCTTCTTAATAACCTGTGCTTGTGTTAGGTCCATACCATTTCTGTCCTTTATCGAGCCCATTTTTGCATGAAATGTTCCCTTGGTGTCTCTAGTTTTCTTGAAGATATCTCTGGTATTTTCCTTTCTACTGTTTTTCTCTGTTTCTTCTTTTCTAAATCTACTTCAATATTTTTTTCTAGTTTCATCAGGTTGCTCTTTATTCACATTATTCCTTTATTAATGTGGGAGTTCAGCTTCATTTTTAAAATTAATTTCCCTTTTGCTCTTTGCAAAATGAAACATGATTTACTCTATTAATGTGTGAAAACCAGATGTTGTATTATCACCAACTTCTGTCTTTTACCCGATCTTCAACTTCCATACCAAATAAAACTTTTGAGAACTTTTATTTATTGATTCAGTATAATCATTACCTCTCCAAATTTATTATTTTCTTAATTCACAACAGTAGTTAATGACAATCTAAGTTTTTAAGGACTATCCTTTCTGCATTAAGAATCATGTGCCTGCTGCATGCTCAGTCACTTCAGGCATGTTCAGCTCTTTGGATCTCTAGGAATTGTATCATGCCAGGATCTTCTGTGCATGGGGATTCTCCAGGCAAGATTACTGGAGTGGCAAGAACACTGGGGAAGTGAATACTTCTCCAGGGGATCTTCCTGACCCAGGATTCAAACCTCCCTCTCATGTGTCTCCTGCACTGGCAGGTAGATTCTTTACCCACTGAATCATTTTTAGTATTAATTATATATCCTTAAGCACACTCTCTTCATTGCCTCCACCATTGTTTGGCCACAGGTAAATAACAGGGAGGGAACACAGCTCCAACCATCAGTGGAAATTTGGATTAAAGATTTACTTATCATGGCCCTGCCCATCAGAATAAGACCCAGTTTCACCCTCAGTCAGTCTCTTCCATCAGGAAGCTTCCATAAGCCCCTTATCCATCTCCATCAGAGGGCAGACAGACTGAAAACCACAATCACAGAAAACTAACCAAACTGATCACATGGACCACAGCCTTGTCTAACTCAGTGAAGCTATGAGCCATGCCATGTGGGGCCACCCAACACACTTCAGTATTCTTGCCTTGAAAACCCCATGAACAGTATGAAAATGTTACCACTACCAGACAATAAATTGTGAAAGGACAAAGAGTCCTGATTCTTTCATTTAATGTTGTACCCTTAGTGCATAGTAGAAACTCAATAAGTATTTATTGAATGAATGAGTGAATGAATCATTGAGACTCTTTATACTGTATACCTGAAACTAACACATTGTAAATCAATTATACTCAAATAAAAATCAAAAGAAAGAGAGATGCATTAAATGTTAGTTTCTTGAAGCAAAGGGGCACAGTCTAGCTAAAAGAGCTGACAGAAAGATACCAGTGCCAAATAGAGACGTGACCAACAAGCTGTAGCTTTTTCTAGTTATGGATGTGACTGATAATAGAAGTAAAGTTAGATGCTGTAAAGAGCAGTATTGCATCAGTTCAGTTCAGTCACTCAGTCATGTCTGACTCTTTGCAACCCCATGAATCACAGCACACCAGGCCTGTCCATCACAAACTCCCGGAGTTCCCTCAGACTCACATCCATTGAGTCAGTGATGCCATCCAGCCATCTCATCCTCTGTTGTCCCCTTCTCCTCCTGCCCCCAAACCCTCCCAGCATCAGAGTCTTTTCCAGTGATTCAACTCTTTGCATGACGTAGCCAAAGTACTGGAGTTTCAGCTTTAGCATCATTCCCTCCAAAGAAATCCCAGGGCTGATCTTCAGAATGGACTGGTTGGATCTCCTTGCAGTCCAAGGGACTCTCAAGAGTCTTCTCCAACCCCACAGTTTAAAAGCATCAATTCTTCAGCACTCAGCTTTCTTCACAGTCCAACTCTCACATCCATACATGACCACTGGAAAAACCATAGCCTTAGCTAGAGGGACCTTTCTTGGCAAAGTAATGTCTCTGCTTTTGAATATGCTGTCTAGGTTGGTCATAACTTTTCTTCCAAGGAGTAAGTGTCTTTTAATTTCTTGGCTGAAGTCACCATCTGCAGTGAGTAGTACAACAATAATCAACATACACAAGATCTCTGCTTTCATGGAGCTTGCAGCCCTCTGGGAGAGACTAATACAATACAGATTTATTTACTTAAAATGAGTTAAGAGTCACAAAAGAAAAGTAAAATGGTGCTTTGATAGTATTTTAAGAGTGGGGGGATTCTACTGAAGAGCTTCACTGAGAGATTCATCAAGATTCAACCAGCCTTAAACTAACCATAGCCTTGACTAGATGGACTTTTGTTGGGACAGTAATGTCTCAAAAAAATGTGCTGTCTAGGTTATTCATAAATTTTCGTCCAAGGAGTAAGTGTTTTTTTTATTTCATTGCCGCAGTCAACATTTGCAGTGATTTTGGAGCCCCCAAAAATAAAGTCTCACACTGTTTCCCCTGTTTCTCTATCTATTTCCCATGGAGTGATGGGACTAGATGCCATGATCTTCGCTTTCTGAATGTTGAGCTTTAAGCCAACCTTTTCACTCTCCTCTTTCACTTTCATCAAGAGGCTTTTTAGCTCCTCTTCACTTTCTGCCATAAGGGTGGTGTCATCTGCATATCTGAGGTTATTGATATTTCTCCTGGCAATCTTGATTCCAGCTTGTGCTTCTCCCAGCCCAGCGTTTTTCATGATGTACTCTGTATATAAGTTAAATAAGCAGGGTGACAATATACAGACTTTACATACTCCTTTTCCTATTTGGAACCAATCTGTTGTCCCCTGTCCAGTTCTAATTGTTGCTTCCTGACCTGCATATAAATTTCTCAAGAGGCAGCAGGTCAGGTGGTCTGGTATTCCCATCTCTTTCAAAATTTTCCACAGTTTATTGTGATCCACACAGTCAAAGGCTTTGGCAGAGTCAATAAAGCAGAAATAGCTGTTTTTCTGGAACTTTCTTGCTTTTTCCATGATCCAGCGGATGTTGGCAAATTGATCTCTGGTTCCTCTGCCTTTTCTAAAACCAGCTTGAACATCTGGAAGTTCGCAGTTCATGTATTGCCGAATCCTGGCTTGGAGAATTTTGAGCATTACTTTACTAGCGTGTGAAATGAGTGCAATAGTGCGGTAGTTTGAGCATTCTTTGGAATCGCCTTTCTTTGGGATTGGAATGAAAACTGACGTTTTCCAGTCCTGTGGCCACTGCTGAGTTTTCCATGTTTGCTGGCATATTGAGTGCAGCACTTTCACACATCATCTTTCAGGATTTGAAATAGCTCAACTGGAATTCCATCACCTCCACTAGCTTTGTTCATAGTGAAGCTTACTAAGGCCCACTTGACTTCACATTCAAGGATTTCTGGCTCTAGGTGAGTGATCACACCATTGTGATTATCTGGGTCATGAAGATCTTTTTTGTACAGTTCTTCTGTGTATTCTTGCCACTTCTTCTTAATATCTTCTGCTTCTTTTAGGTCCATACCATTTCTGTCCTTTATCGAGGCCATCTTTGCATGAAATGTTCCCATGGTATCTCTAATTTTCTTGAAGGTATCTCTAGTCTTTCCCATTGTGTTGTTTGCCTCTGTTTCTTTGCATTGATTGCTGAGGAAGGCTTTCTTATCTCTTCTTGCTATTCTTTTGAACTCTGCATTCAGATGCTTATATCTTTCCTTTTCTCCTTGGCTTTTGGCTTCTCTTCTTTTCACAGCTATTTGTTAGGCCTCTCCAGACAGCCATTTTGCTTTTTTGCATTTCTTTTCCATGGGGATGGTCTTGATCCCTGTCTCCTGTACAATGTCATGAACCTCAGTCCATAGTTCATCAGTATTGCATAGGAACCTGGAATGTCAGGTCCATGAATCACGGCAAACAGGAAATAGTCAAACAGGATATGGCAAGAGTGAACATCTCCATTTTAGGTATTAGCAAACTAAAATGGACTGGAATGGGTGCAATTAACTCAGATGACCGTTATATCTACTATTTGTGGGAAAGAATCCCTAGAAGAAATGGAGTAGCAGTCATAGTCAACAAAAGAGTCTGAAATGCAGTACTTGGATGTAATCTCAAAAAGAACAGAATGATCTCTGTTCCTTTGCAAGACATACCATTGAATATCACAGTTATCCAAGTTTATGCCCCAACCAGTAATACTGAAGAAGCTAAAGTTGAACAGTTCTATGAAGCTACAAGACCTTTTAGAACTAACACCCCAAAAAGATGTCCTTTTCATTATAGGGGCCTGGAATGCAAGTGTAGGAAGTCAAGAAACACCTGGAGTAACAGGCAAATTTGGCCTTGGAGTGCAGAATGAAACAGGGCAAAGGTTAATAGAGTTTTGCCAAGAAAATGCTCTGGTCATAGCAAACACCCTCTTCCAACAACACAAGAGAAGACTCTACACGTGGACATCACCAGATGGTCAATTCCAAAATGAGATTGATTATATTCTTTGCAGCCAAAGATGGAGAAGCTCTATACAGTCAGCAATAACAAGGCTGTGAAGTGACTATGGTTCAGATCATGAGCTCCTTATTACCAAATTCAGACTTAAATGGAAGAAAGTAGGGAAAACCACTAGACCGTTCAGATATGACCTATATTGAATCCCTTACAATCATACAGTGGAAGTGAGAAATAGATTCAAGGGGCTAGATCTGGTAGCATGCCTGAAGAACTAAAGATGGAGGTTCATGACACTGTACAGGAGGCAGGGATCAAGATCATCCCAATGAAAAAGAAATACAAAAAGGTAAAATGGTTGTCTGAGGAGGCCTTACAAATAGCTGTGAAAAGAAGAGAAGCAAAAAGCAAAGGAGAAAAGGAAAGATATATCCATCTAAATGCAGAGTTCCATGGAATAGTAAGGAGAGATAAGAAAGTCTTTGTCAATGATCAGTGTAAAGAAATAAAAGAAAGCAATAGAATGGGAAAGACTACAGATCTCTTGAAGAAAATCAGAGATACCAAGGGAATACTTCATGCAAATATGGGCACAATAGATGACACAAATGGTATGGACCTAAAAGAAGCAAAAGATGTTAAGAAGAGGTGGCAAGAATGCACAAAATAGCTATACAAAAAATATCTTCATGACCCAGATAATGAACATGGTGTGATCACTCACTTAGAGCCAGACATCCTGAATGTGAAGTCAAGTGGGCCTTAGGAAGCATCACTGTGAATAAAGCTAGTAGGTGATGGAAATCCACTTGAGCTATTTCAAATCCTAGAAGATGATGCTGTGAAAGTGCTTCAGTCAATATGGCAGCAAATTTGGAAAACTCAGCAGTGGCCACAGGACTGGAAAAGGTCAGTTTTCATTCCAATCCCAAAGATAGGCAATGCAAAAGAATGCTCAAACTGTTGCACAGTTGCAGTCATCTCACACGCTAGTAAAATAATGC
Source organism: Kobus ellipsiprymnus (assembly GCA_006410655.1). Lineage (NCBI taxonomy): Eukaryota > Metazoa > Chordata > Mammalia > Artiodactyla > Bovidae > Kobus > Kobus ellipsiprymnus. The sequence goes on along the minus strand of SJYR01001589.1, from coordinate 598,284 downwards.
TCAAAATTCTTCAAGCCAGGCTTCACCAGTGCATGAACCACGAAATTCTAAATGTTCAAGCTGGATTTATAAAAGGTAGAGGAACCAGAGATCAATTTGCCAACATCAGTTGGATCTCTTCTGAAAAAGCAAGAGAATTCCAGAAATATATCTACTTCTGCTTTATTGATTATGCGAAAGCCTTTGACTTTGTGGCTCACAATAAATGGTGGAAACTTTTTAAAGAAATGGGAATACCAGACCACCTGATTTGCCTCTTGAGAAATTTGTATGCAGGTCAGGAAGCAACAGTTAGAACTGGACATGGAACAACAGACTAGTTCCAAATAGGGAAAGGAGTACGTCTAGGCTTTGTATCGTCATCCTGCTTATTTAACTTATATGCAGAGTACATCATGAGAAATTCTGGGCTGGATGAAGCACAAACTAGAATCAAGACTTCCAGGAGAAATATCAATATCCTCAGACATGCAGATGACACCACCTTTACGGCAAAAAGTGAAGAAGAGCTAAAGAGCCTAAGGATAAATATGAAAGAGGAGAGTGAAAAAGTTGGCTTAAAACTCACCATTCAGAAAACTAGGATCATGGCATGTGGCCCCATCACTTCATGGGAAATAGATAGGGAAACAGTGGAAACAGAGACAGACTTTATCTTTTTTTTGGCTCCAAAATCACTGCAGATTGTGACTGCAGCCATGAAAATAAAATACAGTTGCTACTGGGAAGACAAGTTATGACCAACCTAGACAGCATATTAGAAAACAGAAACATTACTCTGCCAATAAAGGTCTGCTAGTCAAAGCTGTGGTTTTTCTAGTAGTCATGTATGGATGTGAGAATTGGAATATAAAGAAAGCTGAGCGCTGAAAAATTGATACTTTTGAACTGTGGTGTTGAAGACTCTTGAGAGTCCCTTGGACTGCAAGGAGATCTAACCAGTCCATCCTAAAGGAGATCAGTCCTGAATACTCAATGGAAAGACTGATGCTGAAGCTTAAACTCCAATACTTTGGCCACCTGATGTGAAGAACTGGCTCATTTGCAAAGACCTTCCTGCTAGAAAAGATTGAAGGCAGGAGGAGAAGGGGACAACACAGGATGAAACGGTTGGATGGCATCAGCAACTCAATGGACATGAGTTTGAGTAAACTCTGGGAGTTTGTGATGGACAGGGAGGCCTGGCGTGCTGTGGTCCTTGGGCTTGCAAAGAGTCGGACATGACTGAGCAACTGAACTGAACTCAACTGAAGCACACTCTCAGTTATCCATTTTGACTGTTTCCTTTTTCCATTGTTCTCTGTTGAGAACTATATTTATAGTTACTAATTGTGAAGTTAGATGTTTTGGTATTTTTAAAATGCTTATATGCATATATCTTTCAATATAATTCACTGTTAAGTAGTTTATGTTTTGCTTTAATGTAATATTTTTCACATATAATATTAAGCATTAATGAATGTAATTTCATTTGTAAAGAACTTAGAACATGACCTAGGACAAAAATTTGTTTATTTTGTTGTTCTTATTTTTGTATTACTTTGAAAAAAACCTTTTTTTATGACCTTTATAATTATGTTTAGGCTTTAATCCTTTGTAGAAATAGATACATTTATATAATACTGTTTTGTAAATACAATTTTATGTGAGTA
>SJYR01001589.1:583291-596396 GCA_006410655.1 Kobus ellipsiprymnus | reverse complement strand
TGTATTATTATGTACTTACATATATATTCTAAATGTGAGTATACAGGCATACACTCACACATGTATGTCAATATGTGTCTGTCTATGCTACATACATACATATATGTTTGTTTTGCACATATGTGTAATCCTGGATGATAAGATTAGAGAACAACTCATTATTTTAATATTTTTGCTACTAATTTTTGACCAATTGGTTATGAGCGTTTACTGAATTAATAATCAGGAGTGTGTCTATTTCCTCAATATATTATTGTATACAATGTAGAATAATAGAATAAATTCAAGTTCTTTTTTAAGTTTAATAGTTTGGGATTATACATCTCAGGAGGAATGAAAACAAATTTCAGTAAACGAAGAAACAAAGAATGCAATAAACCTTTACTTTTATAAATAAGGTTATCAGTACCAAGTTAAGTTTAATATACTTGGGTAAACATTTATAAAAAGTGATAAATCAAATTAAAAATTTCAGAACAGTGTTAGAAAATTCTTGTTTGAAAAATACTCTACAGGATATCTGGCAGATATTTCATAACACTGTCAATTTCATGAGAAACAAGAAAGACTGAGCAAGTGTAACAACATGAAAGCTCAAGCCCTCTCTCTTCAAAGCCCATGTTCTTTTTCACAGTGTTTTCTTTTTTTCTTTTTATTTAATTTTATTTTTTATTATAAATTTATTCTATTTTATTTTTTAAAATAAATTTATTTTAATTGGATTTTAATTACTTTACAATATTGTATTGGTTTTGCCATACATCAACCTGTATCCACCACAGGTATACACGTGTTCCCCATTCTGAACCCCCCTCCCTCCTCCCTCCTTGTACCATCCATCTGGGTCGTTCCAGTGCACCAGCCCCAAGCATCCAGTATCATGCATAGAACCTGGACTGGCAATTCATTTCCTATATGATATTATACTTGTTTCAATGCCATTCTTCCAAATCATTCCACTCTCTCCCTCTCCCAGAGTCCAAAAGACTGTTCTATACATCTGTGTTTCTTTTGCTGTCTCGCATATAGGGTTATCATTACCATCTTTCTAAATTCCATATATATGCGTTAGAATACTGTATTGGTGTTTTTCTTTCTGGCTTACTTCACTCTGTATAATCGGCTCCACCTCATTAGAACTGATTCAAGTGTATTCTTTTAAATGGCTGAGTGATACTCCATTGTGTATATGTACCACAGCTTTCTTATCCATTCATCTGCTGATGGACATCTATGTTGCTTCCATGTCCTGGCTATTAGAAACTGTGCTGCGATGAACATTGGGGTACATGTGTCTCTTTCAGTTCTGGTTTCCTCGGTGTGTATGCCCAGCAGTGGGATTGCTGGGTCATATGGCAGTTCTATTTCCAGTTTTTTAAGGAATCTCCACACTGCTCTCCATAGTGGCTGTACTAGTTTGCATTCCCACCAACAGTGTAAGAGGGTTCCCTTTTCTCCACACCCTCTCCAGCATTTATTGCTTGTTTTTCCTTTGTTGTGCAGAAGCTTTTAATTTTAATTAGATCCTATTTGTTTATTTTTGCTTTTATTTCCAGTATTCTGGGAGGTGGGTCATAGAGGATCCTGCTGTGATGTATGTCGGAGAGTGTTTTACCTATGTTCTCTTCTAGGAGTTTTATAGTTTCTGGTCTTACATTTAGATCTTTAATTCATTTTGAATTTATTTTTGTGTATGGTGTTAGAAAGTGTTCTAGTTTCATTCTTTTACAAGTGGTTGCCCAGTTTTCCCAGCCCCACTTGTTAAAATATTGTATTGGTTTTGCCATACATGAACATGAATCTGCCAAGGGTATACACGTGTTCCTCATCCTGAACCCCTCTCCCTCCTCCCTCCCCATACAATCTCTCTGGGTCGTCCCAGTGCAACAGCCCCAAGCATCCTGTATCGTGCATCGAACCTGGACTGTTGATTCGTTTTATATATGATATTACACGTTTCAATGCCATTCTCACAAATCATCCCACCTTCTCCCTCTCCCACAGAGTCCAAAAGACTGTTCTATACATCTGTGTCTCTTTTGCTGTCTCGCATACAGTATGTTTTCAAGTGGTCCATTTGAGCTCTGTTATCCAGAACAGTGTTGGGTATTGGAGGCCCTCAGTACCCTGAAACTGAATATAGGTGGGACTAAGTAAAGATTACTTAAATGAATGTAAAGGGAAACTTGAGACCTTAGGATAATTTTTTTGGCTTCACAAAGACCATATGACTTTCCTACTTTTACTCAGATAGGAAATTCAAGATATCACTTTCCAAATTTACAGCAGTAGGAAGATCTGGGGGATATGATATTATAGTGATTATTGAAATATTAATTAAAAATCTACACAATTAAATAATGAAATTCCGTCTTCCTACTTCTACTTGGCCACCCCAAACAAAAATTGATTGAAAGGTTTCTCCTTGGAATAACAGAAAAAATAAATAATCTCACTGTATCAGTTAATGACCACCTGCCCCTCTCCCCTACCAGCCAATCATTTCCAGTGATTTTCTGAGGTTTAGCTCACTTGTCAATAAGGCCCACCTGTGCAAATGTAATTTTATTTTACTTTCACATTTCTTCCACTTAAATGTTGTGGACAGCCAAAGAAAACTTTTTTTCTTTCCACCTGAAAAGTCAAAAAATAAGAATAAACAAACAGTACTTAGGAAAAAAAATAGCAAAAAAAATAAAATAACAAAGTGATTAAAAGAAATCTTTCTTAGTTAGATTTATACAATGATTCCGAATAGGAGAATACTGCATCCATTAAACAAGAAGAATATTTTGTTTATAAAGATTAAAAATTCAGGAAAAAAATCCCAAAGAATGCTTAGGGGAAAAGATATAAGAATGGAATTAAAGTAACAATAGCAATGTTGGAAAGTGAAATGGAAAAAATCTCCTAGAAAGGAAAAATGCAAAAATGGTGAAAACTAGAAAAGAAGTAACCCAATTGTACAATAGATGGCAGAAACCACTATCTATATCCCAAAGAATGAAAACTTTTAGCTGAGAACAAATTCCTTTTAGCTAGCTAATTCAGTTCTAGATGGTGCAAGGAGAAATACAGTGACTTCTGGGACATCTCAAATGGAATCAATCCATTGTTATTCAAGAATTCCTTATTTTCTCAAGGCTGTATTCTAGTTGTAATTACTGGAGTTCCAGGAACAATATTGAAATATAAGAACCATTAATATAAAGAGCCATGAAATATAAGAAAGTCATAGAAAATGATAAGATAGCAAACATTTATTTCCAGATATTCTAGGGATGACACTTGAACTGATTGTAGGTAATGGCAGCTGATATGCCTAGTATAATATATATGAAAGAAAAATACAACTTTAATTTTGAAAACTTTTCACATATCATCCATTAACCTTGATTATATTTATTAAAGTTACTAGTGTTCAGTTTCCTTGTCATTTGTCAGGTGGGGACTCAAACAACAGAGAAAATAGGATAACTTCAAATCATTCAATGTGAAAACTCTGATTGTCATTGGATATACAATTCTGGAATGGTACATTGCCTTAACTTAATTCAGTGAAGCTAATAGCAAAATGATGGGTTTTTCAAAATAAGAGAAAATGGGAAATAACTTCCTTTGTATAATATGTATATAAAACTCACTTAGATAATAGCAATAAAACTGAACTGCAATCTTAAATTTGCTTGTTTTCATGGGGGTCAGTCAATAGGCCCAAGGGGGTCTGTGAATCTATCCTGCAAGTTATTTGCCAGCTTTGGAATCTAGAGTTGTAATAGATTTAATGAGCCACTTTCAGAGTACTTTTGTTAGCATTTTCACTTGTAGAGGTTATTTTATTATGGTAGTAAAAGCCATTGAAAACTAGTAGTGTTTTATTCTTCACCATATTAAAAAATTCCACTAGAGGAATACATAGGAGATATTATAGGTCCAATTCCAGACCACAAATATCACAGTAAATTGAGTCACCCAAATTCTTTGGTTTCTTAGTGTGCATAAAAGTTATGTTTACATTATACCATAGTCTATTAAGTGTGCAGTAGTATTGCATCTCAAAAACTATATACTTTATAATTAAAATATTTTATTACTAAGAAATGCTAACTATCAGGTGAGCCTTCAGTAAGCCGCAGTAGTAACATCAAAGATCACTGATCACAGATCACCATAGCAAATATAATAATAATGAAAAACTTTAAAATGTTACAAGGCTTACCAAAAAGAGACACAGCGACTCAGTGAGCAAATGCCATTGGAAACATGAGTGCCAATAGACTTGCTCCATCTAGGGTTGCCACACACCTTCAATTTGTAAAAAAAAAAAAAAAAAAAAAAAAAGGAAAAGTGAGGTATGGCTGCATTTTTTTCTGAGTGAATCGGAATTATCTCACTGACCATCAATGACATGTCTACTTTGCCACTTACCTGTCCTGTGAGAACACACACATGCTTTGGAGAATACTAGTGCATTATTGTAACCTGTACATGTGGAGACTTCAGTTGCTCTCCCTGTGTTTGGTCCCCTTATTGAAGTCAGTATCATAGACCCATAGTCAGTCATTGATCAGGATTTTGCTTTTCTTTCTTTTTTTCTGTCACAAATAAGTGACATTTTATATAGCAGGGAGAGCAACCCATCTGAGCATTCTTTTTTTTTTTTAATTTTTATTTTTACTATATTTTACTTTACAATACTGTATTGGTTTTGCATACATTGACATGAATCCGCCACAGGTGTACACGAGTTCCCAATCCTGAACCCCCCTCCCACCTCCCACCCCATATCATCTCTCTGGATCATTCTTGCAATAAAATATTAGTACAAACCTAGGTCTGTGCTACCAGAAGTTCTTTGGTCATATCAACATTACCGAGATCCACTGTGAAAGTTTTAGTCGCTCAGTGACGTCTGACTCTTTGTGACCCCATGGACTATAGCCCACCAGGTTTCTCTGTCCATGGAATTCTCCAGGCAGGAATACTGGAGTGGGTTGCCATCCCCTTCTCCAGGAGATCTCCCAAGAATCAAACCAGGTCTCCTGCATTGCAGGAAGACTGTTTACCACCTAACCCACGAGAAAAACCTATAATTCCAGTATACTGATCCGCTATACTGATGAGGTATCCTGCTAGGACCTAGGGAATGAAAAGTAGCAGCCACTCTCACTTCTTAAATAAGAAAAAATAATAATACCAATGCAACTGCAGGGTTCTAATAACAGAGTCGATTTTCTGAAATCTCCATGGTTTGGGCTATTTCAGCTGTCTTCTCCAAAGCATAAAGCAAGTTTGCTCTATCTTGTACTCTTATCACTAAAGTATATTATAAGTGACAGACAGGAGGAGCCCCTGGCTGGTATGGGATAAGGTGGAAGAGGATATTCCTGATGCCTCTTATGACTTGTATCTAGCAGTGCAAAAAACAACAACAACAACAACAACAAAAACCCTCTGCTATGATATCAGCAGAATAGATAGTGATTGTGGAAATACCCTATAGGAGAATCAGATCTGATGGTTCCAAGGTTTTGGAGCACTTTCTCTTCCAGACATTAACTTTTTCCCTTCAGGAATAGATCTTGGCTTGCTCCTATACCCTTGATGAAAATATAAACCCAAATGTAGAAAACTAATTGGCCAAGTGAGCTAAAGTGCCTGTCACAGATTGATATTCATTCATCAGGTTATAATCCTAGAGTAGCCAGCAATACTCAACACTTTATCAGCAGCCCACATGTTTAATGTGCCACCTCCTGCCCCACTGACATTCCTCCTTAAACAAATGCCTGTTATGTTTTTAAAATAATCCCATGATAAACCCCATGTGTTTAGCCACTATACCATACTACAAGAATATATAAATCCTAAGATCTGGGGACTTAATGTACTCAGTGCAACTAGAGGGTTGTTAACTCTAACTCTCAGCACATAGAGAAAGAAATATATATAAATATATGTGGGACAAAACAATATACATACACACAAATACACACACTGGTGCTTCAAGTATTTCCCCTAGGACCAGAACGCCTGGAAGGAAAAAGTCAAAAATACAGATAGACTGGCACAAAATTCTGATGTCAGGCACAAGAGGACTTTTGCAATAGATCCATAAGTGTCTCAGAAGGTCAGAAGGAAAAACGGTAGGGACTCTGCCACCCTTCTCCCCTTCCGCAGCAGCCAGTTCTCTAGTATCACATCACCTTTGCTCTAAAAAGAGAGATAGCTTTAGTTATATTTCTAACAAATTCTGTTCAGTATAAAACATTTGAACTAGAAGGGAATTGGAAACTATTTGACACAGAGTAGCATTGCAAAAAGTCAAACATGACTGAGCGCACACACAGACACACACACACACACCCAGGACATAGAAGTGAGGAGGACCTTTTTTAAAATTTCCATAGATCACTTCTTCTTAATTTGCTTTCCACTTCTGTCATAACTCTGTCATTAATATCTTTTTAGTATTTAGTTCACATATTTTCAATATCACTCAACATTTTGCTTCTAATTATTGCCTTCATTCTCTTATGAGCAGACATAAGGCAACTTTAGGGGGCTGATAAAATAAACTGTGCCATATACCCTTTCATCCAAAGGCAACTGTTATTTGAAAATCATTAAATGATTTATGAAACCCAACTCAGTTCAGTTCAGTTCAGTTGCTCAGACGTGTCTGACTCTTTGCGACCCCATGGACTGCAGCACACCAGGCTTCCCTGTCCATCACCATCTCCCAGAGCTTACTTAAACTCATGTCCGTCAAGTCGGTGAAACCAAACTAGCTGTGCTAAAAACCTTGTGAAGATGGGGTGAATTATCAGCCATATAAAACATCCTTTTTCCTATGATGAGAATATATATGTCTGGGGACTAGGTGGTTGGCATAGCTTTCAGTTAATGTTAACATAGGATATGAAAAAGATGGGGATGATGATCCTGTATGCAAGACAACAAAAGAGATTCAGATCTATAGAGTGAACTTTTGGACTCTGGGGGAGAGAGAGAGGGAGAGGGTGGGATGAGATGGGAGAATGGCATTGAAACATGTATACTATCATGTAAGAAACGAATCGCCAGTCGATGTCCAATGCAGGATGCAGGATGCAGGATGCTTGGGACTGGTGCATGGAGAGGACCCAGAGAAATGGTATGGGGTGGGAGGTGGGAGGGGATTCATGTTTGGGAACGCTTGTACACTCGTGGTGAATTCATGTCAATGTTTGGCAAAACCAATACAGTATTGTAAAGTAAACTAAAGTTAAAATAAAAAATAAAAAAAAGAAATTGAGAGTGGGACCTTGCACCATTATGTCTAAGTACACTTGAAAAAGGTGTTCCCTGTAGTGATGAGTTGAGGCTATATCTGTATGTGGATGGAAGATGATACTATGATGTAGAGTACATTGAGCACTTTTGCAATGTGTTCTAAGTGATGTCCACACAGAATGGTCCACTTAACTATCCTGAGACCCACATAAGAGGTCATTGTTAACACTTAATTTTACAGTGAGAAAACTAATGTACAGCAGGTTAGCAATTTATTCAGACACATCTCTTATATTTTAAAGACAATCTCATTTTCGACTCCATGTTTTCAGGTGCTATACCAAACTACTTTAAGCATTGTGTTTTGTAGGGTATGAGAATTTCACTGTTGGCTTTATTGTTTGGCTATTTGGGAGGAGGGAGAATAAGTGTGTAAAAGCAGTGTGCACGAAATTGAATAGTCACTGACTAGACAATAGTGATCAATCATATATCTTTTATTTTTTTCTCTGTACATCTTTTGAATACACTTTTTTGGGGAATTTTCCCATTTTACTAGAAATCTGCTTCCCTTGGGTAGAATGGCAATTTGCTTTCCTTTCTCCTTAGAAAATAGGATGCAGGTGTGTGATCTAAGTCTATGCATCAGATACACACTTGTGAAGTTTCACCTGAGAAATGAGCAATGTGAGAGAGCAGATGTCAGGCAGAATCTATTTTGTGAGAAAGAGGTGATGGTGACATTTAACTTGGAATATCAGGATCAGTGGTGTAAATTGTACTAGCTCGTTGCCATTGTCTTCAAGTAAACATCTACAGTGTTGACTTTGTGGCCTGCATGAAGATTCTTGGGGTTTCCTAACACTCTCCAGTAAATAATTTTTCTACTGGGATTAACTGCAATGGGTTCTATTGTTTACAGTCTTGAATATCGTCTGATAGTGTCCACTTGTCTTCATGAAAACAACTGGTTGGTTTTAATATCAATTCATAAAATGTAGGGAGCATGAAATATTTCACTAGCTTTTTATTTCACACAATTTGCTGAACTTGTGATCATGTCACACTTTTTAAACCTATTCGTAATTGTGACTATTAAATTAGAAATCACTTTAAACAAATAAATCATTTTACCATATAATGTAAGTGTAAATTTGAAGATGAGTAATTAATAATGTATTCAATACTTTGGGTACCACACAGCTGGAATTACTTTGGGTCCCAGGTAACCCAAGTTTTTTGTCCCATTCTTGCTCTTACTCTGATTATGATTTTTCCACCTTAATATGTTGCTTTTGCTTGTATTTATGCATCTTTGTTATTGCAATAAATACACAGATTCCTCTAAGATCACATGGATGTCAGAAGTTAAGAAAGCAAAACAAACTGCCAAAGTCAATTCTGCCATATTTTCAATGAATGTAAATGGAGCTAGCCTGAGACTTTATGTTACATTTGCATTTAATTTGCCTCTTTCTGCATATTTGCTTCTTGGTCATTCTTTTACCCTACTTTCAATTTCTCTTGCTTTCAGGGCCAGTTCTCTTGAATTTTGCTTATTTTTAGACCCCCACCTTCCTTCCTTTTGTAATTCCTTAAAAATAACTATAAATGTTGTGAACTTGCATCACAAAACCCCCAATGTTCAGCATATGATTGAATCTCTGACAATAAGTTTATTTGAATTAATTTCAAGTGACTTGAAGAGAAAGCAAATTCATTTCATTTGTATTTTTAACCCTTAAACTTTATATATATATATGTAATATTTAATTTATTGGAATGCTAAGATATAGAGAAAATTAAAATGTTTGAGACGGAATGGGTAAAGAAAATGTGGTATATGTGCTTTGACTACAATATCATTCAATCTTGCAAAAAGGCTGAATAATATAAAACAACATGGATGATATATAAAATAACACGGATAAATGGAGGGACATTATTCTTGAGAGAACCCATGTCATAGAAGAACAAACTGTATGATTATCCTTACATGAAATGTTTGAAGTAGTCGAACTTACAGAAACAGACTAGAAAGTTAGATTCCAGGGGCTGGAAAGAGGGGGAAATGGGGACGTGCTGTTTAGTGAGTATAATGTTTCAGTCTGCAAGATGAGTAGGTTCTAGAGATTTGCTGTAAGATATTATGTGCCTATTATGTTAACAGTATTCCATTGTACATTTAAAATTTTGTTAATAGAATGGATCTCACATTAAGTATTCTTACCAAAACAAATAAATACATAGCTTTGGTTTATAGACATATTGCCAGTCCATAAAAATATTTATAGTGAGCAAAAAAGATGTTAATATTTTTCTAAAATTTTTAGGAATTTACAAATTGCATTTCTCTGTTTTTATGGACCTGATTGCTTTGTCATTTGTTACAGTCAATTGTTTAGATGAAATTATTTTGAAAAATATGCACAGTGATAAAGAGAAGGAATAACACATGTATTGTTTACATAATCACAATTAGGTCTTCATATCTAGTTTAGAATACACGTTGCATGTAAATTCATGTACCTCTTGAAGATAACAGGAGTATATGAGAAAGCAATTTGAGCCTGAATTTGTGTTAGGGGAGGGAGTTTGTTTTAGAAAAGGAGACTGGAAATGGTTTTCATTAAAGGAATTTAAGATTTTAAAAGTCCAGATGAAATCATCTGAAACTGAAATTAGGTAAAATAAATCTTTTCATTTTATCCTGGGCAATGGTAGAATTGTGGTCAATTATTTTTCTTTAGAGACTAAAGAAGGAATTTCTGATTCTTTCCTTCTTTATATATCCTCTCTGTCTCTCTCTTTCTTGGGCTTCCCTTGTAGCTCAGTCAGTAGTCAGTAAAGAATTTGCCTGCAGTGCAGGAGACCTGAGTTTGATCCCTGGGTTGGGAAGATCCCCTGGAGAAGGTAATGGCAACCCACTCCAGCATCTTTGCCTGGAAAATCTCATGGACAGAGGAGCCTGGTGGACTACAGTCCATGGGGTCACAAAGAGTCGGGCACTACTGAGCGACTAACACACACACGCTGTCTCTCTCTTATTTCTCTCTGTATCAGATTGCTATTTAATAAATGGTCTTTGGTATATCTGCTAAACAATCATTCATCCTACTTTGTCTTATTTTGAGAAAATTAAGTAGAACTTTTAAAATTTCAATCAATTAAATACCTGTGTTATCCAAACCACATTAATATGAATGTATAAAATTCCCATATACCTATTTTTATGTATGTTATTAATTAGTGTGTGGCGTTTCTACAAACTCAGAATTAGGTATTCCAATAATGTTTCTACAAATGACCCCCAATGGATGATCTTATTAAAAAGGGAATGCAGAGAATTTAATAATTTTTTCAAATTGGTTATACTAAGTATCAATTAGGCTTTAGCTCAGAGCAAGCATGTGTATTTTAAGTATTTGTGGAGGGATATAAAGATTAATTGTATTAGCTAAAATTTTGTAGATATCAAAAATGTGTAGTAGGATCTGACACCCACATACTGATGGATCATGAAATACAACTGGCAAGGGAGAGAATTGTTACCCCCACACCTCTTAACGTTTCGCTCAGATTTTACTTTCCTTCATGTATGCTCTTGAGTGTCACCTTCCTACAGAGATAATCATAAACAAATATCTGTTTTGCTTTTATGTTATAGGTTTCAGTTTCTATCCTTTGCTTTTATAGGCTTCTTATATTTATGTGACCCTAAAAAATATTTTCCCATTTGACCTGTTGTAAAATATATAAAGATGAAAATAGGTTGTGAATTCTGTGACATTATTCTTTTCAATGTGATACTATTGAGCCATCTTTCTGAAGGCAACTTAATTCATTTATTTTCACTATATGCCAAACCTATTTTTAAAATTAATACAGTCTATCCATTCTGCTCTTTATGAGTATTTGGGTTGTCCCATGTTTTTCCTATTGTGGACCATTATTTGAGAAACATTCATAATCATAGATTCTAGTGTGCATGTGCATTATGGTTCCTTGGGTAGTGCAATAGGGGGAACATTTTACATATGGCAATGGACATGGAACAACAGAATGTTTCCAAATCAGGAAAGGAGTACGTCAAGGCTGTATTTTGTCACCCTGCTTAATTAACTTATACACAGAGTACATGATGAGAAATGCCGGGCTCAATGAAGCACAAGCTGGAATCAAGATTGCCAGGAGAAATATCAGTATCCTCAGATATGCAGATGACACCACCCTTTTGGCAGAAAGTGAAGAAGAACTAAAGAGCCTCTTGAAGAAAGTGAAAGAGGAGAGTGAAAAAGTTGGCTAAAAACTCAACATTCAGGAAACTAAGATCACGGTATCTGGTCCCATCATTTCATGGCAAATAGATAGGGAAACAATGGAAACAGTGAGAGACTATACTTTTTGAGCTCCAAAATCCCTGCAAATGGTGACTACAGTCTTGAAATTAAAAGACACTTGCTCCTTGGAGGAAAAGTTATGACCAACCTAGACAGCATATTAAAAAATAGAGACATTACTTTGTCCACAAAGGTCTGTCTAGTCAAAACTATAGTTTTTCCAGTAGTCATGAATGGATGTGAGAGTTGGACTATCAAGAAAGCTAAGCGCCAAAGAATTGATGCTTTTGAACTGTGGTGTTGGAGAAGACTCTTAAGAGTCCCTTGGACTGCAAGGAGATCTAACCAGTCCATTCTAAAGGAAATCAGTCCTGAATATTCATTGGAAGGTATGACCAACCTAGACAGCATATTAAAAAATAGAGACATTACTTTGTCCACAAAGGTCTGTCTAGTCAAAACTATAGTTTTTCCAGTAGTCATGAATGGATGTGAGAGTTGGACTATCAAGAAAGCTAAGCGCCAAAGAATTGATGCTTTTGAACTGTGGTGTTGGAGAAGACTCTTAAGAGTCCCTTGGACTGCAAGGAGATCTAACCAGTCCATTCTAAAGGAAATCAGTCCTGAATATTCATTGGAAGGGCAGATGCTGAAGATGAAACTCCAATACTTTGGTGACCTGCTGCAAAAAACCGAGTCATTGGAAAAGACCTTGATGCCTGGAAAGACTGAAGGCAGAAGAAGGGGAAGACGGAAGATGACATGGCTGAATGGCATCACCCACGCGATGGACATGAGTTTGAGGAGGCTACGGACGTTGGTGATGGACAGGGAAGCCTGTCATGCTGCAGTCCATGGGGTCGCAGAGTCAGACACGACTGAGCAATTGAACTAAACTGAACTGAACTGATGAAAATTTTACTAGAAAAAACTAATTTGTGCAAACTGCTTATAACCTCCTATGAGGTTGTTGTTGGTTCCACAATTTTACCAACATTTAGCATTTTACTATTGTATTAATCCGATGAATGTGAAATATCTTACTTGAATTAATTAGCATGTCCATAGTCCCCACTGATTCTGAGCATCCTTTTATCTCTCTATGGCTGTTCATAGTTGTATCTGTCTGACATGTCTGTTCATGTTTCTGTTTCTTGTTCATTATTTTATTGAACTGTTAGTTGTTTCCTTAAGAACTCTTGGTTATTATAATTCTGAATACTAAATAATCTTTGGTTTTATGTATTATTAAAGATATGCATATATGTTATAAATATGCTAATAGTAAACACATTTTGACATATTTTAAAGAATAAAATTCTTAGTATAATATAGTTTAATTCGCTTACCTTTTGCTGTATGATTTGTGCTTTTTTTCCTCTAATTTTAAGGAATATTTTCTTATATTGTGATATAAAGATATTTGTATATTATTTTCAAAGATTTTTATGTATTTTTTTATATTGAAGGCCTTAATAACTCTATAACTG
>SJYR01001589.1:564449-576653 GCA_006410655.1 Kobus ellipsiprymnus | reverse complement strand
ATCTATAAAGAGATAGCTGTTATAATTTTTTTTTCTCCTTTATTCTATATATAATAGCATCAACTACAGGAAAGATGTTTCATATTCAAAAATATCAGGAAAAGACAATCCCATCTTGAATGAATTGACCGTCTGTGGAATAAACATGTCTAGATAGGAAGGGACATATAAATCTTTTTTTTCTTTTTTTTGCTGAAAATTTAATTATGATAACCAAGGGGTGAAAGAATGCAGGTCAAGCAGCTTATGTTTATTTAGTATATGCTTCATCATGTGAAGTTCCACTGAAATTTAATGTTTACTTTCTGTTATTGACGTTCAGTTGCTCAGTTGTGTCTGACTCTTTGTGACCCCATGGACTGCAACATACCAGGCTTCCCTGTCCTTCATCATCTCCCAAAGGATGCTCAAACTCATGTCCTTTGAGTTGGTGATGCCATTCAACCATCTCATCCTCTGTGCTCCCTTTTCCTCCTACCTTTCTTAGCATCAGGGTCTTTTCTAGTAAGTCAGCTCTTCGCATCAGGTGGCCAAAGTATTGGAGCTTCAGCTTCAGCATCCGTCCTTCCAATGAATATTCAGGACTGATTTCCTTTAGGATTGACTGGTTTCATCTCCTTATACTCCAAAGGACACTCAAGAGTCTTCTTCAACACCATAGCTCAAAAGTGTCAGTGCTCAGCCTTCTGCCTTATTTTTGATCCAACTCTCAAATCCATATATGAATACTGGAAAAACCATAGCTTTGACTAAACGAACCTTTGTTGGCAAAGTATTGTCTCTGCTTTTTAACATGATGTCTAGACTGATCATAGCTTTTCTTTCAAGGAGCAAGCTTCTTTTAATTTCATGTCTGCAGTCACTGTCTGAGGTGATTTTGGAGCCTCTCAAAATAACATCTCCATATCTGAGATTATTGATATTTCTCCTGGAAATTTTGATTCCAGCTTGTGCTAGGCATTTTGCATGATGTACTCTGCACATAAGTTAAATTAACAAGGTGGCAATATACAGCCTTGATGTACTTCTTTGCCAATTTGGAGCCAGTCTGTTGTTCCATGTCCAGTTCTAACTGCTGCTTCTTGACCTGCTTACAGGTTTCTTCACCTTACAGCATCTGATAAGGTGGTCTGTTGTTTCCATCTCTTTAAGAATTTTCCATAGTTTGTTGTGATCCACACAGTCAAAGGCTTTGACATAGTCAGTGAAGCAGAAAGATATTTTTTCTGGAATTCTCTTGCTTTTTCTATGATCCAGCGGATGTTGACAATTTGATCTCTGGTCTACTGTTTTGTGTTTAATATTCTATTTGTCTTTGAAATCAGCAGGTCTGATATTATCTAGTAGTCTTTGTGGTCAGGAATTGATCTCAGGATTCATGGCAGGTCAACAGATAGTGAATAATGAAAATATGCTTAATCATATCAATTAATATGTTAAAATAAAGCAAGGTTATTTTGATTCTGTGCCATTCTCATTTTTTTGTTAAAAGTGTAACTTAAAAAAAGTATTGAAGTACAGTTGATTTACAATGTTGTGTTAATTTCTGCTGACAGAAAAGTGATTCAGTTACACATATATACTTGTATATACACAGTCTTTTAAATATTGTTTTCTATGACTCATTATCACAGGATATTGGATATAGTTCCTTGTGTTATACAACAGAAACTTGTGTTTATTCATTCTCTACATGGTGGTTTGCCAATCTCAGCCTCTCACCACATCTGTCTCCCTGGCAACCACAAGTCTGTTCTCTATGTCTCTGAGTCTCTTTCTGTTTTTTAGGTAGGTTCATTTGTGTAGTGTTTTAGAGTCTATGTATACAAGATATCATGTCTTTCTCTTTCTGACTTACTTTACTTAATATGATAATATCTAGTTCCATCTGTGTTGTTACAAAAGCCATTATTTCATTCTTTTTTATTTTGAATGATTATGTATACACACTGTATTCATCTTTATCCATTCATCTCAATAAACATTTAGACATTTAAGTTCCCTGTCTTGACTATTGTAAATTGTGCTGCTATAAACATAGGGGTGCTTGTATCATTTGAATTATACTTTTGTCTGGATATAGTCCCAGGAATGATATTGCTGGATCTTATGATAATTCTCTTTTTAGTTTTTTGAAGAACTTCTATACTGTTTCCCTTGGTGGTTGCACCAATTTACATTCTGTTTAGAAAAGTTCCCTTTTCTCTACTCCCTGTATATCATTTGTTATTTTTAATGATGGCTATTTTGACTGATGTGAGGTAACACCTCACTGTAACTTTTCTTTGCATTTATCTAATACCTATATAGCATATTAAAAAGCATGGAATTACTTTGCCAACAAAGGTTTTGTTTTTTCCAGTGGTCATATATGGATGTGAGAGTTGGACTGTGAAGAAAGCTGAGCGATGAAGAATTGATGCTTTTGAACTCTGGTGCTGGAGAAGACTCTTAAGAGTTCCTTTGACTGCAAGGAGATCCAGCCAGTCCATCCTAAAGGAGATCGGTCCTGGTGTTCATTGGAAGGACTGATGCTGAATCTGAAGCTCCAATACTTTGGCCACCTCATGTGAAGAGTTGACTCATTGGAAAAGATCCTGATGCTGGGAGGGATTGTGGACAGGAGGAGAAAAGGATGACAGAGAATGAGAAGGCTGGATGGCATCATCAACTCGATGGACATGAGCTTGGATGAACTCCAAGAGCTGGTGATGGACAGGGAGGCCTGGCATGCTGCAATTCATGGGGTCGCAAAGAGTCGGACATGACTGAGCAACTGAACTGAACTGAACTGAATACTAAGGAAGCAATTTAAAGTGTTAGCTTCTATTTGACACAGATATTACAATTATTCGATAGAGTCAAACAATTTATAATTCTTATAGACAGATTTAATATCTCATTACTGTATATTTGGAATCTTCTTTAGGACATAATTTTTTTTTAAAGCCCACATAGAAAACTTACAGCTATTATAAACCTCCACTGCAATCTTTTCTTCTGAAATCAGAAACATCACATAGACCTGGACTGACTGAACATCAGTTCTTGTAGTTCAACAAACTGTCTGTCTGCTTACTAGCACCTCAAGATAATATGATCTATATTTTTACAACTATTCTTTCTCTAACTCTGTTTACAACTATTCTTTCTCTAACTCGCCCTTCCTCCAAGCAAAGACCACTGTGCAAAGTTTGAAGACCACAAAATACAATATTTCAGTTCACAAAAGAAGGGAGAGTGTAGGGTCAGTTCATTTTCAGATAGTTCCTTGGTCCTGCTTATATTTCTCAAGATCTATAGGCCCCTTCCTATGTAGTCGGTACTAGCTACAGGGTTTTAACCTATTGCACCTGTCACTTCCAAGGTGGTTCCCCCTGTTTTAGCTTCTTCTGTTTGCTGGTCTCTTCAGTGTCTGATTTCCACCCTGACACAAGGCGGGCAGTGGTGGACACTTTTTTTTTAGGCTCACTTGTTCAGTTGCACTGTGGGGAGGGAGGGATGCTGCAAACAAATAACACTGGTGTGTGCTCGCAGTGTCTCAGCCACACTGGGCCTGACCCCACTCACGGTGCATGTGCCCTCCCTGCCCACACAGCTCAGGCTCTAGGTGGCTCCGCTGGGAACTGTCTGAGGCTGGCCCTGGGCTGCATGCACCTGCCAGGTCTAAGCCGCTCAGGTTCAGGCACTCAGGTAGTTCTCAGAGGCACAGACTCCATTGGGCCTGCGTTTTGTGCCCTTCCCAGGTCTGAGCAGCTCAGGTGATGAGGTGTTTGGTGAGCACGGTCGCTGCGACTTATTGCCTCTCCTGTCCCTGCTGCTCGGTTTTCTGGGTGTACAACTGGCTGGCCTTCTCAGGTGGATGATGACTGTCCAGAACCCCAGGAAGTCTTAGTTAGCAAAGAAGCCTGCCTGCAGTTTGGTAGATAAAGTTCATTATCAGAGAAATGCAAATCAAAAACACAATGAGGTACCATTTCACACCAGTCAGAATGGCTGCCATCCAAAAGTCTACAAGCAATATATGCTGGAGAGGGTGTGGAGAAAAGGGAACCCTCTTACACTATTGGTGGGAATGCAAAGTAGTACAGCCACCATGGAGAACAGTGTGGAGATTCCTTAAAAAACTGGAAATAGAACTGCCATATGACCCAGTAATCCCACTGCTGGGCATACACACCGAGGAAACCAGAACTGAAAGAGACACGTGTACCCCAATGTTCATCACAGCACTGTTTATAATAGCCAGAACATGGAAGGAATCTAGATGTCCATCAGCAGATGAATGGATAAGAAAGCTGTGGTACATATACACAATGGAGTATTACTCAGCCATTAAAAAGAATACATTTGAATCCATTCTAATGAGGTAGATGAAACTGGAGCTGATTATACAGAATGAAGTAAGCCAGAAAGAAAAACACCAATACAGTATACTAATTCATATATATGGAATTTAGAAAGATGGTAACGATAACCCTATCTGCGAGACAGCAAAAGAGATGCAGATGTATAGAACAGTCTTTTGGACTCTGTGGGAGAGGGAGAGGGTGGGATGATTTGGGAGAATGGCATTGAAACAAGTATAATATCATCTAAGAAATGAATCAGCAGTCCAGGTTTGATGCAGGATACAGGATGCTTGGGGCTGGTACACTGGGATGACCCAGAGAGATGGTATGGGGAGGGAAGAGGGAGGGGGATTCAGGATTGGGAACATGTGTACACCCATGGAGGATTCATGTTGGCAAAACCAATACAATATTGTAAAGTAATTAGTCTCCAATTAAAATAAATAAATTTAAATTTAAAAAAAGAAGGGAGAGATCATCAAGGGACCTCTGTACCTACTAAGGACTAATATTTATTTTTGTTAACTAATAAGAATGTTAGATTGCTAGACTTCACATGTCTGCAAATTAATATTCTACTTTCATGCAACAATTAGACAAAGAATTTGTCATGGGAACAGTATCTAGTTACCATTTATCAGTGAAAAATAATATTGCAAAGATATTTTTAAGATATAAAACCACTGAAGGCAATTCAAAAAAATTTAATACAATATAAATTTCCTATATAGGTGTGTATACATGTAATATCCAATGTAATATCCAATATATATAATATGTAATCAAATCTATAATTGTCATGTTTATTTATATATAATGAATGGAAACCTAGTTCAAACATATCTCTATATGGCATAACATTAGTTGCAAGGTCATGAAACTAACAAGTGGTAAGTAGAAGTGTTAAATATTTCTTCTGATTCTGGTAAACATTCTCTTACCCAGGGCACTGCACAACCTCCAAGTCATTTGTGAAAGGCCAAAAAAAAAAAAAATTACATTTCATTAAACATGGCAACCCACTCCAGTAATCTTGCCTGGAAAATCCCATGGACAGAGGAGCGTGGTAGACTACAGTCCATGGGGTTGCTGAGGGTCAGACACAACTGAGCGACTTCAATTTCACTTTCACTTTCAAATGTCATCCAGCATTCTATTTATATATTCATTCCCACTGACATACTTTGTTACTGCTTCCTGCTTTCTCTTTTCTTGGTAAATGGATGTTTTCTCTCTCCTAGCATGTTCACTGTACTCAAACTAACCTTTAAGTTTTTTCTTTTGTTTTCAGTTTCCCAATCACCAACTTCTACCCTTCTTTTGAGATACAACTTTTTGAATTGACTCCTATAGAAACCATTTTCTGGTTATGTCATTTTCATTCATCTTTTAGCTTCTAAATGTACAGAGTTATATTTTTAGCTGTAAAATATAATTTTGTCACTAATAACCGACCTTGCATAGTTTATGGTTTTAATATATTTTTTATTGAGATGCAAAATGGATGCTAAATACATTGATGGAAGTTACTTTTCCATCACATCTAGTGACAACCCTCTGATGTGTACATGAAAGATACCCTGTAAAGTATTGGTAACTTATTCACTGAACAATTAGGTATCATTTCATCCATTCACTAATTTATTGGGAAATTTATAAAATTCCTTGGAGAATATGTAAATATGTATTACATGAGTTTAGTTAAATATTTCACTGTAAATAAAAGCATTATTTATTTGTAAAGTTGAGGGGAATAAGAAATAATTTTCTAAGTCAGCTGATCTATATTGTCATATACATAATATTCTTACAAAATACAAGTATATTCAAAATTGAACTACTCTCCTTTTCAATAACATTTAAATCATATATTAAGGATCCATTCTAAGGAAATGCCTCAGTCCAACATGAAGTACTCTGAATTATTTGATAGGGGAACTCTTAATAGACTGTTCTGACCCAGTGGTCAGGAGTTAATTGGTATTCAAATCTCCCTTACTTGCTCATCTACCAAGAAAATAATCATCATTTTGCTCCTCCTCTTGAGTAGGGAACATGATGTTTAATGCTTATTCCAATTAATTATTCTCCACGGCTTTAGTCTTTGCTCATACCCAGAAAAAGATGCAATTGTTCTTTCTCTGCAAGTGCAATAGGACTAGAATTTCACTGTGATTTTATGCCAATTAATTAAAAATCTGCTTAATCTTCAACTTTAACCTTTTTATTTATCTTCAGGCTTAGTTAATATCCATTATTTTGTTTTGGTAATGAAGATAAAACTAAAAGTATCCTAATAGTATACATAGAAATCATTTTTGTGACTCCTTGTTGGTTCGGAGGTTAAGATTCCACACTCCTAATGCAGGTGCACAGGTTTGATACCTGGTTGGGAAATTAAGATCCTGCTTGCCACACAGTGTGTCCAGAAAAAAAAAAAAATTGTTTAATTGAAAACTCAATGACGTGAAAGTAACTTATCAGAGATCAAAATAATTCTACCTTCTGTCCTCAAAATTGAAAATATCATGAAAGAAACTTGAAGCTCATTTTCCTTTTCACTGTTCTTTGTCTGGAGTTCTTACTTTGGAAAAATCACAGCTACCTTTAAATAATTGCATATTTTATCTGACATTTCCCGTTATTTTTGGCAAGCTTGTTCTGCTGCCAGCTAGTCCATCCCACTAGAAGCCAAAAGTTGATTGGAAATAGTTTGATTTTTGCTATTATTCCAATGGAAAGATATTTGAAGCTCATGAGCAAGGGATAAATATCTTTTATAAGTAGGAGAATAGTTGAATTATGATATTAGTTTCTGGTGCAAGCACAGTGATGGATATTTTATGAATTATGCACCAAAGGTATTACAATATTATTGAATATATTCCCTGTGACTTATTTACTTTATAACTGGCAGTTTGTATCCATTAATCCCCTTCACCAACTTCAACCATCTCTCCTAAGTACTTCAAGGCTGTATACTGTCACCCGGCTTATTTAACGTATATGCAGAGTACATCATGTGAAATGCTTGGCTGAATGAAGACCAAGCTGGAATAAAAAATACTGGGATAAATATCAGTAGCATCAGATACACAGATGACACCACCCTTCTGGTGAGATGCAAATAAGAATTAAAGAGCCTCTTGATGAAAGTGAAAGAGGAGAGTGAAAAAGTTGCTTAAAACTCAACATCCAAAAAACTAAGACCACAGCGTCCGGTCCCATCACTTCATTGCAAATGGATGGGGAAACAATGGAAACAGTGAGAGACTTTATTTTCAGTCACTTCAGTCACTCAGTCATGTCAGACTCTTGGCGACCCCATGGATAATAGCATGCCAGATTCCCTGTCCATCACCAACTCCCAGAGCTAACTTAAACTCATATCCATTGAGTCAGTGATGCCATCCAACCAAGTCATCTGCTGTCGTCCCCTTCTCCTCCTGCCTTCAATTTTCCCAGCATCAGGGTCTTTTCCAGTGAGTCAGTTCTTCACATCAGGTGGCCAAACTATTGGAGTTTCAGCATCGGTCCTTCCAATGAATATTCAGGACTGATTTCCTTTAGGATTGACTGGTTTGATCTCTTTGTAGTCCAAGGGACTCTCAAGAGTCTTCTCCAACACCACAGTTCAAAAGCATCATTTATTCAGCACTCATCTTTCCTTATAGTCCAAGTCTCACATCCATACATGACAACTGGAAAAACCATAGCTTTGACTAGACGGACCTTTGTTGGCAAAATAATGTCTTTGCTTTTTAATGTTCTGTGTAGATTGATCATAGTTTTCCATCAAAGGAGCAAGCGTATTTTAATTTCATGCCTGCAATCACCATTTACAGAATATTTGGAGCCCCCAAAAAGTAAAGTCTCTTAATGTTTGCGTTGTTTCCCCATCTATTTTGCCATGAAGTGGTGGGACCAGATTCCATGATCTTAGTTTTCTGACTGTTAATTTTTGAGCCAACTTTTTCACTCTCCTCTTTCACTTTCATCAAGAGTCTCTTTAGTTCTTCTCTTTCTTCCATAAGGGTGGTGTCATCTGCATATCAGAAGTTATTGACATTTCTCCTGGCAATCTTGATTCCAGCTTGTGCCTCATCCAGCCCGGCATTTTGCATAATGTACTCTGCATTTAAGAAAAATAAGTACGTTACAACATGCAACTTTGATGTACTCCTTTCCTGATTTGGAACCAGTCTGTTGTTCCTTGTCCAGTTCTAACTGTTACTTCTTGATCTACATACAGATTTCTCAGGAGGCATGTCAGGTGGTCTGGTAGTCCCATCTCTAAGAATTTTCCACAGTTTGTTGTGATCCACACAGTTAAAGGCTTTGGTGTAGTCAATAAGACTGAAGTAGATGTTTTTCTGGAACTCTCTTGCTTTTTTGATGATCCAGTAGATGTTGGCAATTTGATCTCTGATTTCCCTGCCTTTTCTAAATCCATCTGGAACATCTGGAAGTTCACAGTTAACATAGAGTTGACCCCTGGCTTGGAGAATTTTGAGCACTACTTTACTAGTGTGTGAGATGTGTGCAAATGTTTGGTAGTTTGAACACTCTGTCCATTGCCTTTCTTTGAGACTGGAATAAAAACTGACATTTTCCAGTCTTGTGGCCACTGCTGAGATTATTTGGGTGGCTCCAAAATCACTACAGATGGTGACAGCAGCCATAAAATTAAAAGAAGCTTCTTGGAAGAAAAGCTATGACTAACACAGAAGGCAAATTAGAAAGCAAAGACATTACTTTGTTGACAAAGGTCCATTTATTCAAAACTAAGGTTTCTCCAGTGATTATGAATGAATGTGAGAGTTGGACAATAACAAAAGCTGTGCATGGAAAAATTGATGTTTTTGAACTGTGGTGTCGAAGAAGACTAGAGAGTCCCTTAGACTGCAAGGAGATCCAACCAGTCCACCCTAAAGGAAATAAGTCCTGAATATTCATTGGAAGGACTAATACTGAAGCTGAAACTCCAGTACTTTGGCCACCTGATGTGAAGAACTGACTCATTTGAAAAGACCCTGATGATGGAAAAAATTGAAGGGATAAGGAGATGGGGAAGACAGAGGATGAGATGGTTGGATGGCCTCACCGACTCAATGAACATGAATTTGAGCAAGCTCTGGGAGCCAGTGATAGACAGGGAGGCCTGGCGTGCTGCAGTCCATGGGGTCACAAAGAGTCAGCTATTACTGAGCCACTGAACCACAGAAGTTTGTCCTCTGTATCATGAATCTGTTTTCGTTTCATCATATCTGCATTTTTGTTCTTTAGAGTCCATATATAAGCAAAGATATATACTATTTATTTTCGTGTGACTTATTTCACTTACCATAAAATTCAATAGGTCTACCCATGTTATCTCAAATGACAAGACTGTATTCTTTATTATGATTAATATTCCATTGTATATATCACATCTTCTTTATTCTTTCATTTGCTAATGGATATTTTGTGTTTTAAAGGACTGATCTGCCTTATGTGTTGATAGTGGAATAATCCAGGCAAGAAATAATAGTGGTTTGAACAATGGTCCCTTAAATCTATTTCTCAAAATAAATTTAAGAAACATACTTTCTTAAATAGAAAAACAGAGTGCCTGATGTACAATGGACGGAGGTTTGTCACATTGTACAAGAGACAGGGATCAAGACCACCCACAAGAAAAAGAAATGCAGAAAAGCAAAATGGCTGTCTGAGAAGGCATTACAAATAGCTATGAAAAGAAGAGAAGAGAAAAGCAAAGGAAAAAAGGAAAGATATGCCCATTTGAATGCAGAGTTCCAAAGAATAGCAAGGAAAACAACAGAATGGGAAAGACTAGAGACCTCTTCAAGAAAGTTAGAGATACCAAGGAAAAATTTCAAGCAAAGATGGGCACAATAAAGGACAGAAATGCTATGGACCTAACAGAAGCTGAAGATATTAAGACACGGTGGCAAGAATGCACAGAAGAACTGTACAAAAAAGATCTTCATGTCGCAGATAATCACAATGGTGTGATCACTCACCTAGAGCCAGACATCCTGGAATGTGAAGTCATGTGGGCCTTAGGAAGCATCACTACGAACAAAGCTAGTGGAGGTAATGGAATTCCACTTGAGCTATTTCAAATCCTGAAAGATGATGCTGGGAAAGTGCTGGACTCAGTGTGCCAGCAAACATGGAAAACTCAGCAGTGGCCACAGGACTAGAAAAGGTCAGTTTTCATTCCAATCCCAAAGAAAGGCAATGCTAAAGAATGCTCCAACTACTGCACAATTGCACTCAGCTCACACACTAGCAAAGTAATGCTAAAAATCCTCCAAGTCAGGCTTCAACAGTATGTGAACAGTGAACTTCCAAATGTTCAAGCTGGTTTTACAGAAAAGGAACTAGAGATCAAATTGCCAACATCCCCTGGACCATCAAAAAAGCAAGATAGTTCCAGAAAATCATCAATTTCTGTTTTATTGACTATCCAATGTCATTGACTGTGTGGACCACAATAAACTGTGGAAAAGTCTGAAAGAGATGGGGATACCAGACCACCTGACCTGCCTCTTGAGAAATCTGTATGCAGGTCAGGAAGCAACAGCTAGAACTGGACATGGAACAACAGACTGGTTCCAAATAGGAAAAGGAGTACGTCAAGGCTGTATATTGTCACCCTGCTTATTTAACTTATATGCTAAGTACATCATGAGAATCGCTGGGGAGAACGAAGCACAAGCTGGAATTAAGACTGCCGGGAGAAATATCAATAACCTCAGATATACAGATGACACCACCCATATGGTAGAAAGTGAAGAGGAACACTAGAACATCTTGATGAGAGTGAAAGAGGAGAGTGAAAAAGTTGGCTTAAAGCTCAACATTCAGAAAACTAAGATCATGGCATCCGGTCCCATCACTTCATGGCAAATAGATGGAGAAACAGTGGAAAAAATGGCTGACTTTATTTTTGGGGGCTCCAAAATCACTGCAGACGGTGACTGAAGCCATGAAATTAAAAGATGCTTACTCTTTAGAAGGAAAGTTATGACCAGCTTAGACAGCATATTAAAAGCAGAGACAGTACTTTGCCAACAAAGGTCCATCTAGTCAAAGGTATGGTTTTTCCATAGTCATGTATGGATGTGAGAGTTAGACTATTAAGTAAGCTGAGTACCAAAGAACTGATGCTTTTAAACTGCAGTGTTGGAGAAGACTCTTGAGAGTCCCTTGGACTGAAAGGATATCAAACCAGTTCATCCTAAAGGAAATCAGTCCTGAATTTTCATTTGAAAGACTGAGTTTGAAGCTGAAACTCCTATATTTTGGCCACGTGATGCAAAGAGCTTATTTGAAGAGACCCTGATGCTGGGAAAGATTGAAGGCAGGAAGGGAAGGGGACGACAGAAGATGAGATGGTTGCAAGGTGTCACTAACTCAAGAGACATGAGATTGAGTAAACTCCGGGAGTTGGTGATGGACAGGGAGGACTGGCGTGCTGCAGTCTATGGGATCACAAAGGGTTGGACATGACTGAGCAGCTGAACTGTACAGAAAAATGGTGATAAAAGTGACAAAGAGAGGAAAATGGGCACTCTTAGGTTAAGTGAGAAATATACCAAGTTATCATTAGGAATTAAGTTTTGCTATGTGCAAAGATTTATTTACCAGTTTTTTTTTTTTCCTTTCTATCTTATCCTTTTCCTTTCCTTCCTAGTTTTTTTTTTTTTTTTTTTAATCACAGGTATGAGTATTTAATATTAAGCAATTTTACTATTGCATATGTTATGGTAGTTTTGTTTTTTATTCTTTTTTTTTTTTTTTTTTTGATGTTCAATCTGGTTTTATTTATTTATTTTTTAACTTT
>SJYR01001589.1:548303-561310 GCA_006410655.1 Kobus ellipsiprymnus | reverse complement strand
TGCAAAAAAATCATTAATTTTCAAAATGGAAGTCTTTTCATTTCCATTTGGTGATTATTATATGATTTCAGTTTCTACATACACATATGAAAATGTTACAGAACAAAGTTTTAAAACAACATATGATGAAATTATTCTTTAACCTTAATACATAACACTATTTGGGTCACTAAATTCTTTTTAAATGCAATTTGGATGGCTTATCTTAAATTAACTAATTTAGAGTCCTTCCAAATTTTTCTCTTTAGGTTTTCTTAATTTTATGTTTTCTGCTTGCCATATTTAGGAAAATTAAGTCCAAAAAATGCATCACATCTTAATTTTGTCTCTATTTTTAAGTAGTATGAGTTCTAAAGCATTAATAAAAGATTTTTAAAGTGCATTCTTCATATTATGTGCCCCTTTAGGTATATTTAGTATTCATAAATGATCATATTAATTGCCTTTGTAGCTGGAATTTTCAACATTTGTGACAAACTCAAATTATCCCTTCAGATATGCTATAAGGCAATTACTTTGGTAATAAGAATATTGCATACCCTCTGTTTTCTCAGGATCTTCTGTCCTACAGGAAAAGAAAATACCATGTATTATAAGTTTATGAAAATCATCTCTGAATATTTCTTTGGTCCTCTGTAGTTTTACAGAAAAGCCTCAGGTTTCCATCCATTCTCACTGGTGATGATCAGTTTTTTAACTTAATTTTTAAATTATCTTAGCCGTTAAGATGGCAAGGCCTAGAGTAATACTGTTAGTATTATTTTGATGGTTATAATCTGTTATCTTGGAAAATAATTTAGCTTCTGTGTTTCTCTTATCTTTTTAATATATTAGGAGACAATAATAGTATCTAGTACATGGCCTGTTATGAAGACAAGTTGAAACTCTGGTGGAGAACTATGCTCATTGCTGTGTTTACACAGTGAATGTACACCTGCTGCTAGAGGCTGCCCACATTTCGTGGCCTGTAATCTTTCTCTATCTTCAAAGGCAACAACTTTAAATCTCTGATATTACTTCCCTTCTCACATCTTTTTCTCTGACTACAGCTCAGAAAGGACTGTTTTAAGAATTTATCTCATTTGATGGAGCCCACCTATATAATCTAGGATAATCCCTCTATTTCAAGATATTTAACTAGGTAGCAAAATTCCTTTTGTCATGTCATGTAACATCCTCAAACATTCTGGGTATTAGGATGTGTACAGTTTGGAGGAAGTCATTATTCTATTGACCAATTCAATTTTTTTTTCCTTTTATTCTTCCGTATGAATTTAAGGAGCAGTTTTTGAAGTTCTACATACACATAAAGGAGATGTTTAGTAGGATTATTAGTTTTCCTGGTGGTTCAAATGTTAAAAAATCTGCCTGCAATGAGGGAAACGTAGGTTTGATTCTGAGTTGGAAAGATCCCCTGGCAAAGGGAATGGCTAACAATTCCAGTACTCTTGCCTGGAGAATCCCATGGCCAGTGGAGCCTGGCTCCTATAATGAGGTTATAGTTCAAGTATTTGGAGAGAGTTCCAAAGGGTGAAATAAAAAAATCCTGAGCTTGTAGATGTTGACATTTCTGGACTTGTTTCTAAACACTGAGATTTGTGAATGGTTCCTTCAGTTATCTCTCAGTATTTAGTCATGAGAATTTAGCAAAACATAGTAAGGAGGCTGTCATGAACTGAACCGAGTCCCTCCAAATTTTGTAGATTGAAACTGTGTCCTCTAGTACCTCAAAATGTGTAGAGACAAGGTCTTTAAAGTGGTAATTAAGTTAAAATAGGACATTTAGGGTAGGCCCTGGTCCAATCAGGGAACTGTGGGTCCAAAGTGATGTACACAGAGGAGAGACCATGTAAGGACACGCTAAAAGGCAGCCATCTGGAAGGCAAGGAAGGAGGCATCTGAAGTATCTGAACCAGCCAACACCTTGATCTCAGTTTCCTGGCCTCTAAAACTGTGAGAAAACACAGTTCTGATTTTGAAGCCACCCAGCGTTTGGTAGTTATGGCAGGCCCCACAAACTAATACAGATGTGAAGTAAAATAAACAGCTGTTCAGAATGAAATTGTTACAGTCAGTTTAAAAGCAACTTGGAATTAAATGCTAGAGTCTAAAATATTGCAGTTTTTACTTTGCAGTTCCATTCCCTGACATATGGCCCCCAAATTGCTTGCACACGTGAAAACGGAACACATTTACAATGATGTGCATATGATGTGTTGTTCGCATCATTTGAATCTTCACTCAGAAGTCATATACCCAAAACAGCCTTCCCCAATCAATCAATGTAAAGTCACTTTGCCTCACCCCCTCCACCAAACTCCAACACAACATCTTCTAATATATCATACACCACTTAATTCATTGATTATGTGTGAAAGTGTGTGTTAGTTGATCAGTCATGCCTGACTCTTTGTAACCCCATGGACTGAACCCTGCCAGGCTTCTCTGTACATGGAATTTTCCAAGCAAGAATACTGGAGAGGGTAGCCATTTCCTTTTCCAGGAGATCTTCCCAACCCAGGGATTGAACCTGGTCTTCTGCATTACAGGCAGATTCTTTGCCATCTGTGCTACCAGGGAAGCTCTTTGTTTATATATCACACTTTAAAATTTGTATATAAGTTCCTTATAGCCTGTGATTTTTGTTTGTTTGTTTCACTGCTTCATGTTAAAATCCAAAGATACTTGCATAAGTGAGGTGCTTCATAAATTAATTAAATAGATATCTGAAAAGGAAAAATTATATTATTTGCTAATAACTGGTCAATGAAAGGTTTTTGAGAAGTGTTTTATTGAATCTGACTTGTATATGTTGACAAATATTAAGGATGTATTAATACAATAAAACCAAATTTTGAACTAGGAGCTCTCCTAAATTGCCAGTGGGAATGAAATTTGTTGCAACTACATTACAGACCAATCAGACAATAAAATTTAAAACATGAATACCCAAAGATTGAACAATTCTATGTCACTGAAAATCACTTAAGAATTAGTCAGCTATAAAATTGATAACTAAAGTGTGATATATTTTTACAAAGATATGATAATGTACAATAATTAATGAGTGTTCTAAATCTATTTGAAGGGGTATAAATAGTTCCTGTGAACACACCTGTATGTAGAGAAAAAGTAAGTTGTAGAATAGTATGTAAGTATGCCATTAATATGAAAAAATAGCTACATATATTGTTGTTTTATAAGTTTCTGTGTACAGATAGAAATCATTAAAGCAGGAACATACAAAAGACACACTAAATTCATCATAGAGAATATAGAGCACTTCAAATGTATCAGTAATGCTTTACTTCTTGTATTTAAATGTTCTGGGACCATTATGGTGTGCTGGGATATTCTTCATTGCAATTTCTACATTACTCTCTACCCCTATCCACACTACTTTGTATTTTAGGAGGCTGATATTCACTTGTCATATCAGTGACAAGTAAATTTATTTGCCATCCCTTGTCTTTTCTTTGAGTTTGGCTGACACAGAGCTTTGGCAAGAGATTAGGTTGCCTGTCCCACTCTTAGCTCTTATGCCAGGAACACCACCTCAGAAATATTAAAGAGAGTATTTATGGTCATGACATTCCATTCAGTTGTCTGTCTGACCAGAGAGCTCATGTTTCAGCAATTTAGACTATGTGCTGATAAGAGTTATATTCAATCATGTTACTCTGTCATACTTAAGCAGTTAGACTTTTATAACAGTAGAATCATCTTTTTAATACTCAGTTATGATAGTAATGGGGAAACAATGGAAATAGTGACAGACCTTATTTTCTTGGGCTCTAAAATCACTGCAGATGGTGGCTGCAGCCATGAAATTAAAAGACACTAGCTCCTTGGAAGAAAAGCTATGACAAACCTAGATAACATATTAAAAAGCAGAGACATTACTTTGCCAACAAAGGCCCATATAGTCAGAGCTATGGTTTTTCCAATAGTCATGTATGGATGTGAGAGTTGGACCATAAAGAAGGCTGAGCACCAAAGAATTGATGCTTTTGAACTGTGGTATTGAAGAAGACTCTAAAGAGTCCCTTGGACTGCCAGGAGATTCAACCAGTCCATTCTAAAGGAAATCAGTCCTGAGTGTTCATTGGAAGGACTGATGCTGAAGCTGAACCTCCAATACTTTGGCCACCTGATACGAAGAGCTATTTCATTAGAAAAGATCCTGATGCTGGGAAAGATTGAAGGTGGGAGAAGAGGTCATTAGAAAAGATCCTGATGCTGGGAAAGATTGAAGGTGGGAGAAGAGGATGACAGAGGATAAGATGGTTGGATGGCATCACCAATTCAATGGATGTGAGTTTGAGTGATCTCCAGGGGTTGGTGATAGACAGGGAGGCTTGGTTGGTTTTTCCAATAGTCATGTATGGATGTGAGAGTTGGACCATAAAGAAGGCTGAGCACCAAAGAATTGATGCTTTTGAACTGTGGTATTGAAGAAGACTCTAAAGAGTCCCTTGGACTGCCAGGAGATTCAACCAGTCCATTCTAAAGGAAATCAGTCCTGAGTGTTCATTGGAAGGACTGATGCTGAAGCTGAACCTCCAATACTTTGGCCACCTGATACGAAGAGCTATTTCATTAGAAAAGATCCTGATGCTGGGAAAGATTGAAGGTGGGAGAAGAGGATGACAGAGGATAAGATGGTTGGATGGCATCACCAATTCGATGGACATGAGTTTGAGTAAGCTCCAGGAGTTGGTGAAAGACAGGGAAGCCTGGTGTGCTGCAGTCCATAAAGTCGCAAAGAGTCAGACACAACTGAGCAACTGAACAACAAATGATAGTCCTGAATACAACACCTTTTGGTATTAAAATGTCATACATTTTGGTGTTAAAATACCACATTTTAGGGTAGTTTATATAATGTGAACTGATGACTAACATGGTCCTTTTCTGCATAGTCAAAATGAATGTCTTTGGAATCAACAGAAATGGAAATTGCCTCTATTTTTAACATAATGATCAGTTTTAAGTTTTTTCTATATCTTTCAAACAATCTACTTGCAAAGTTGTACTTCATCTCCCTGTGACTGCCTTTTGTCTCTTTTTATTAGACTCTGGGCTTCCTGTGTGACACTAATAGTAAAGAACCCATGTGCCAATGCAGGAGACATAAGAGATGAAGATTTGATCCCTGGGTCCAGAAGATCCCTTGGAGGAGGACGTGACAACCCACTCCAGTATTCTTGCCTAGAGAATCCCATTATCAGAGGAGCCTATTGGGCTATAGTCCATAGGGTCACAAAGAGTTGGACATGACTGAAGCAACTTTGCATGCAGGCATTTGGACTTTATATTACCAGAATAAATAACAATTATGTAATTCAATTGGAAATTGAAATAGCTTCTTTTCCATAGTATGAAAAGGGCTAAGGGCATTACATGAGTGGACTATGTCAGTAATTTTAAATTTCAAGAGGAAACAGAACAAAGATTATCTGGTAGATGATGTGAGCACGGAAAAGTGTTCTGACCTTAAGTAGTCAGATCATCAGCTGCATTTCCCTCCCAGGTCTGAGCACAGGTAAGATGTTGTTGTGTTGTTGTTTAATTGTGAAGTCATGTCTAACTCTTTGTGATCTCATGCACTTCAGCAGGCCAGGCTTCTTTGTCCTACACTATCTCCCAGAATTCGCTCAAATTCATGTCCATTTGCTCTAATTCATATCTTACCATCTCATCTGCTGCTGTCTATGAAGTGTTAATCACTCAGTCATGTCCAGCTCTCTGCAACCCCATTGACTATAGCCAGCCAGGCTTCTCTGTCCATGAAATTCTCCAGCAAAGAATGGTGGAGTGAGCAGCCATTCCCTTCTCCAGGGGGTCTTCTCAGCCCAGGAATTGAACCCTGGTCTCCTGCATGGCAGGCAGATTCTTTACTGTCTGAGCCTCCAGGGCCACCCTCTATGGTGACCTCCAAACACCAGTTGTGGAAAGTCCTCCGCAAGCATCTATGTCTGCTGTCAGTTCCTCCTACATTTTTTTCTCTTTTCACCTAGGCATGGTAACTGCTTCTACATTTATTCCTAATAGAATTGGGGGGGGGGGGGTTCTGTCATCTAGTAATTCTATAATCAATTATCTGTGGTATAATTATCTCCCGTTGAAATAACTGGCATTATGTAGATGCCTTGAGTTAACTCCTATTGCAGATCCCAGATTTTATGATACAATCTCTACTGGAATTAAAAGTGCGTTAAAAGTGTGTTAAAAGTTTCCTCAAATGTGTTTTTCCCCCCTGAATATAAGCAGTTTTATTAAATTTCTATGTCAGAATCTAAAACTGCCTTGAAATGTCATGATTTCCATATGTCGATACCTTGATTTATATGTCTATTAAATATATATTTCATGGGAAATTTGCACTGTTACTCCAGAAGTTGCTCATTATATTAATGCACTCCTACCATATGTAGCACAATCAGAAATCACTGTGTATGAAATTATTGACTTGAATATCACATCTGCTTGAAAATAATGTAGAATATACATCTGCTGATGCCTAGCATTTGACCAAAAGTTCCTAATTAAGAATCTATAGTGAATATATGAAGCTCTTACAATAAAACCATCTAGAATATATAAATTACTCAAATTGGTAAAAAAAAAAAATGCTTATTTTTAATCAGCTTCATTAGCTATGGACTGAAATTACATACTGAAATATCTGGATGTTACCTAACGTCTGTGTTCCTTAATTTCTTTGTATGAAAATATAAATAATAAAAGTACTCAGACTCTTGGTTTAATTTTTAAATTATGGAAGTGTTAAGACTGGTGTCTTGTATTTAGTAAGTATTGTGTTTATTACTACTAATGTTTGTAAGATGGGGATGACAGAGTGATATGGTTAGATGTCATCACCAACTCAATGAACATGAGTTTGGGTAAACTCCGGGAGTTGGTGATAGACAGGGAGGCCTGTGTGCTGTGGTTCATGGGGTCGCAGAGTCAGAGAAGACTGAGTGACTGAACTGATACTAATTGTATTGTTTTTACTGCCACTAATAACATTGCTAATCAAAACAATACTCTACTTGGGGGTTGTTTAAAGAATTCCTGCTAAAGTTTCAGCGTCTCAGTTCCTTAAAGAAAATGTTCAAAACTTTAAAATGTTATGAAATATAGATGCCTTGAAAGAGACAATGTGCACAAACTAATCATTTTTAAAATGTTTTCTAGTAGTCCCTCCAAATCTAACACTGATTCTAAGTCCTACTAATTATTAATGAGGTTCAGTGCTAATTTAAGACTAAAGAAAACTATGTTCCTATTAACATAAATAAAGATTGGAAACAAGTTTTATGAGAAATAATGATTGGAAACATTGATGTATGTAGTTATATGTGGTTACCCACACAATATCTATCTATACACCATCTTCTCCACTGATAGCAGAATAACAGTTAGGGCAGTGGAAGAGGTGGACAGTAATTTACTCAATTAAAAAATGCTCAGTGTTGGGAATTCCTTGGTGGTCCAATGATTAAGAATGCAAGTTTCCACTCCAGGGGTGCAGTTTTGATCCCTGGTCAGGGAAATAAGATCCTGTAAGTTGTGAGGAACACAGCCAAAGAAACAAACAAAAAACAATAAAATAGATTAAAATATTATTTAAAAGAATAATAGAAATTTTCGTTATTTTAAAAAATATTCATCCTTGCAAACACTTTTCCTTTTATACTTGATCATGTGTCACACCTAATGATATATAAGTGAGCTCATCTAACGAAGTTTGTTAAAAGGGGCCAACTTTGCCAACATGCACATTCTCAGCATTCATTTTCTCCTTAGTCTCAGCTAAGATGTAGTCAAGATGTGTAGGATTATAGGAAATGGAGAAGAATTAAAAAGAACAAAAGAACAATTACCAGTATAATTTCTACAAAGAATTCCAAAATGCCTTTCCTACGATTTCTTTTCATGATTCCTGAAACTGTGAATATGGTGAGATATTTCATCAACAAGTATATCAAACTACAAGAGGGAATTTGTATGTGTAAATAAATTTCCTAATCAATTGACTTTTGGTGTTTTCAAAGGAAAGAGTTTTGGGGAAGGGACAATCTAATCACATGAACCTCTTATATGCTGAGCATTTGGTTGGCTTCTATCTTCTAATAGGTATTTCTGTTTTCTTCTTCAATATTTAAAGCTAATTATTAGTGAAACCATTTGGTCCTCTTTTCACTCTCCTCTTTCACTTTCATCAAGAAGCTCTTTAGTTCTTCTTCAC
The DNA here is from genome assembly GCA_006410655.1 of Kobus ellipsiprymnus. Lineage (NCBI taxonomy): Eukaryota > Metazoa > Chordata > Mammalia > Artiodactyla > Bovidae > Kobus > Kobus ellipsiprymnus. The sequence goes on along the minus strand of SJYR01001589.1, from coordinate 553,053 downwards.
TTTCTGCCATAAGGGTGGTGTCATCTGCATGTCTGAGCTTATTGCTATTTCTCCTGGCAATCTTGATTCCAGCTTGTGCTTCACCCAACCCAGCATTTCTCATGATGCACTCTGCATATAAGTTAAATAAGCAGGGTGACAATACACATCCTTAACATACTCCTTTTCCTAGTTGGAACCAGTCTGTTGTTCCATGTCCAGTTCTAACTGTTGCTTCCTGACCTGCATACAGATTTCTCAGAGGCAGGTCAGGTGGTCTGGTATTCCCATATTTTAAAGAATTTTCCATAGTTTATTGTGATCCACACAGTCAAAGGCTTTGGCATTGTCAATAAAGCAGAAAGAGATGTTTTTCTGGAACTCCCTCAGTCTAGTGGTTTTCTCCACTTTCCTCAATTTCAATCTGAATTTGGCAGTAAGGAGTTCATGATCTGAGCCACAGTCAGCTCCCAGTCTTGTTTTTGCTGACTATATAGAGCTTCTCCATCTTTGGCTGCAAAGAATATAGTCAATCTGATATCGGTGTTGACCATCTGGTGATGTCCACATGTAGAGTCTTCTCTTGTGTTGTTGGAAGAGGGTGTTTGTTATGACCATTGTGTTCTCTTGGCAGAACTCTATTAGCCTTTGCCCTGCTTCATTCCATATTCCAAGGCCAAATTTGCCTGTTTCTCCAGGTGTTTCTTGACTTCCTACTTTTGTATTCCAGTCCCCTATAATGAAAAGGACATCTTTTTTGGTTGTTAGTTCTAAAAGGTCTTATAGGTCTTCATAGAACTGTTCAACTTCAGCTTCTTCAGTGTTACTGGTCAGCGTTACTTGGATTACTGTGATATTGAATGGTTTGCCTGGGAAACAAACAGAGATCATTCTGTCATTTTTGAGATTGTATCTAAATACTGTATCTCAGACTCTTTTGTTGACTATGATGGCTACTCCATTTCCTCTAAGGGATTCCTGCCCACAGTAGTAGACATAATGGTCATCTAAGTTAAATTAACCCATTCCAGTCCATTTTAGTTCACTGATTCCTAGAATGTTGAATTCACTCTTGTCATCTCCTGTTTGACCACTTACAATTTGCCTTGATTCATGGACCTAACATCAGGTTCTATCTAACTCTTTATCTATTAATTTGAATAAATATAGAGTTATTCAAGCTATCAATTCTTAAAGATTTTCACCTCTCAGGTTATAATAATGTAACCTTGTATCCTGTTGTACTGAAGTAGACAAACTCTTATAACAGAAGCATCATCTATCCAACACTCAGTTATGACAACTCCGGAGGCAATAATTTGTGGTATTAAAATGTCACAGTAAAAAACAGTTTACATAGTTTGAATCTATGAGTAATAGGTGGTACTTTTCTCTCATAACCAAAATGAATGCAAACAAATTTTGAAAATGGAAGTTTTCAGTTTGGGAGCTATGCAGTTTGTGCCTTTCAAGTTTCCTGTTCTATTCATCTAGGGTATCAAATTTAAGAACATACATTTGTTCATAATATTCACTTATAGTTTTAATGTCCATGAGATTAGTGAGATTAGTAGTGATACCGTTTTCATTTTAGATATTACTAGTTTGTATCTTCTCGCTCTCTCCTCCCCCATCTCCTCATTCTCTTCATCTTTATTAGCATATTTAGAGATTTTTTTTTACTTTGTGAAACATTTCAAAAATCAGATTTTAGTATTAATTTTTTAATTGGCTTCCTATTTTCAATTTCATTGCTTTCTCTACATATTTTTACTATTTTATTTCTTCTGCTTACTTGAGGTTGAATTTGTTCTTCTTCCTCTAGTTGTGTATATTAGAAGTTTCAGTTCAGTTGCTCAGTCATGTCTGACTCTTTGTGACTCCATGGATTGCAGCATGCCAGGCTTCCCTGTCCATCACCAACTCCTGGAGCTTTTTTAAACTCATGTCCATTGAGTCGGTGATGCCATCCAACCATCTCATCCTCTGTCTTCCTCTTCTCCTCCCACCTTCAATCTTTCCCAGCATCAGGATCTTTTCTAATGCAATAGCTCTTCGCATCAGGTGGCCAAAGTATTGGAGCTTCAGCTTCAGCATCCGCCCTTCCAATGAACACTCAGGACTCCTTTCCTTTAGGATGGACTGGTTGGATCTCCTTATTAGAAGTTTAGATTTTTATATTTTATATTTTTCTCTAACATATGCATTCAATGTTAAAAATTTCCCTCTGCACACTATTTCTCTAAAACCACAATTTTTCTTTTTTATTTTAATTTAGTCCAAATTATGTGTGTGTGTTTTATATACCTCTTGAGACAAATTTTATGACCTTTGAAATAGATAAATATATAGCTTTTAGTTTCATCATATTTGGGAATTTCCCAGGTATCTATCTGACATTTAATTTCTAGTTTAATTCCCTTGTGGTCTAATAACAGCCTGTTTTATTTTTATTCCTTTGACTCTATTAACTGTTATAGTTGATAATGTGGTCTATCTTGGGTGAATGTTCCATGTAAGCTTGAGAAGAATATATATATACTTCTGTCTTTGAGTACAAGCCCTGTCCATCACCAACTCCCGGAGCTTGGTCAAACTTATGTCCATCGAGTTGGTGATGCCATCCAACCACCTCATCCTCTGTTGTCCCCTTCTCCTCCTGCCTTCAATCTTTTCCAGCATCAGGGTCTTTTCCAATAAATCAGCTCTTCACATCAGGTGGCCAAAGTACTGGAACTTCAACTTCAGCATCAGTTCTTCCAATAAATATTCAAGAATGATTTCCTTTAGGATGGACTGGTTAGATCTCCTTGCAGTCCAAGGGACTCTCAATAGTCTTCTCCAACTCACAGTTCAAAAGCATCAATTCTTTGGTGCTCAGCTTTCTTTATGGTCCAACTCTTACATCCATACATGAGTACTGGAAAAACCATAGCTTTGGTTAGACAGATCTTTGTCAGCAAAGTAGTGTCTCTGCTTTTTAATATGCTGTCTAGGTTGACCATAACTTTTCTTCCAAGGAGCAAACGTCTTTTAATTTCATGGCTGCAGTCACCATCTGCAGTGATTTGGAGCCGAAAAAAATATTCTCATGTTTTCCATTGTTTCCCCATCTATTTGCCATGCAGTGAAGAGACCAGATGCTGTGGTCTTATTTTTTTTGAATGTTAAGCTTTAAGCCAACTTTTTCCACTCTCCTCTTTCACTTTCATCAAGAGGCCCTTTAGTTCTTCTTTGCTTTCTGCCATAAGGTTGGTGTCATCTGCATATCTGAGATTATTGAGATTTCTCCCAGCAATCTTGATTCCAGCTTATGGTTCATCCAGACCAGCATTTCACATGAGGTACTCTGCATATAAGTTAAATAAGCAGAGTGACAATATGAAGCCTTGTCTTACTCCTTTCCTGATTTAGAACCAGTCTGTTGTTTCATATCCAGTTCTAACTGTTGCTTCTTGACCTGCATACAGATTTCTCAGAAGCCAGGTAAGGTGGTCTGGTATTCCCATCTCTTTAACAATTTTCCACAGTTTGTTGTGATCCACACAGCTTTTTAAGCCACTTTTTTCACTATCCTTTTTCACTTTCATAGTTGATTGATAATGTTGTTCAGGTGAAATATATTGTTATTGATTTTCTACTTAATAAGTAACTGAAAGAAGACTATGAAATTTCCAGCTATAGCAATGGATTTGCCCTTTCCCCTTGCAATTCTATCAGTATTTCCTCATATAGTTGTACGTTGTATTATTAGATGCATACATATTTTGCATTGCTATATCCTACAGAGTGTTTCCATATGTGTGTGCTGGTGGAGGGGCAATTCCTTTATTTTTCTGTAATATTATTCTTAATATTTTTATTATATTTGAATTCTACTTTGTCTGAAAAAAAATACAACTACTTCTGTTTCTTTTCATTACTATTAGCATGATGTATTATTCTTTATCTCTTTACTTTTTTTATTGAAGCATAATTGATTAACTCCATTGTGTTGGTTTCATGTATACAGCAAAGTAACTCAGTTTTACCTATACATGTATCTTACAGAAAAACCTAAATGAACTTTTTGGCCAATCCAGTAGATATCCACTTTTGCTGGCACCATTTGTTGAAAAATTATTCTTTTGATAGTTTTCTGCTTGAAGCACAGTGGTTGAAAACCAATATAAGAGCTTATTTTTGGACTCTGAATTACATTTCTTTGATCTGTACATCTATGCTATGCCAATACCACACTGCTTCAATTAATGAAGCTTTATAAGTCTAAGTTTTTAAAGTGAGACATTTGAATCTTTGGCCTTGTGTTTCAAGATTTATCAGGTTCCTCTGTGTACCTTGGATACTTGTCACTTTACATGAAAAAGACTGCTTGAGTTTTGATAAGGGATTACTTTGACTTGTTTAATCAATTTGTGGAATATTTACATTTTAATAATATTAGTTCTTCTGAACCATAAATATGGTATATCTTTCCCCTTACTTAGGTCTCTCTTAGTTTTCTAATTTTTAATTTGTGTCTGTTTAGTCCCACACTTCTTTTGTTAAATTTATTTAAAATATTTGTCTTTCTAATGTTTGTAAATTCAATTGTTTTCTTCCTTTCATATTTAAGCATTTATTGTGTTTAGAAATATACTTAATAGTTTATATGTGTCTTGCATCCTGCAACTTTACTGAAATCATTAGTTTTGGTAGTCCTGTATATGAGTATGTATGTGTGTTTGTGTCTATATGTATTCCTTGATTTTTTCTATATACAAGATAATGT
>SJYR01001589.1:525682-539646 GCA_006410655.1 Kobus ellipsiprymnus | reverse complement strand
AAAACTAAAAAGACATATATACTCCTTCTGCTTCTCCAATTTGGAAAGGTTGAACTGATATTCTACCAAAGTGTTCCTATTTTTAATATGACTTTGATATACTAAATAATTTTTAACATAATCATTTTCATCATTTAAATTTAGCAGCAAACTATCTAGTAGATTCCTTGAGATTTCTGGAAGGGAATGCAGAAGACCCAGGTTCCATCCCTGTGTCAGGAGGCTCCCCTGGAGACGAGAATGGCTATCCACTCCAGTATTCTTGCCTGAAAAATCCCTGAAAAATGGACAGAGGAACCTGGAGGGCTACTGTCCATGGGGCCTCAAAGAGTTGAACCTGAATGAGCAACTAAGAATTTTTTATCTCTTTAGATAATCTCATAGATCCCCTGGGGTTTCTAGGAGGAATAAAAGTAAAGATAACTTGTGCTATTTTTACTTTTTGCTGCCTGCCTTACTGTTATAATTCTTATGGTTATATATTAAAATTAGTGGATTTAAGAATAAATACTATTAAGCAACTTGTTGTGGGGAGAGAGCAAATTAGCCGATGTGGCATATTCAGACCTCTCATCCAACATTTTGTAAATAATGACCAAGTTACAGCTGAGATCATTTATAGCACTGTGCATGAACATCACAAGCTATTTGCTAGGTCACAGGTTGAGTGCTGTATGCATATGTGAGCTCCATCTGGAAAGTGGTGGCATTACTGCTGCATCTGCTGGGTCAGCCATGAGAGGGGAGAATACAGCATGTTTACTGCTACGGCTGCTGCACCTACCACCAGAGAATATTGTCATGACTGCTTCTTCCAGCCTGTTAGCTTGCGCCTTGCCTACCCTGGGTTCAGCAAACAGTGCCAACAGTATGAACAGCAAGGCAATTGGCCTCATGAACAGGATCAACAAGACACTTGTCCAAATTAAAATCATTATAAAATAGCTATAAACTCTTTTTGAATAAACTAAAATCTATAATGTGGAAGATACTTAAGTAGAAAGAAAAGTGAAAGTGAAGTCGCTCCATCATGTCTGACTCTTTGCAACCCCATGGACTGTAGCCTACCAGTCTCCTTTATCCCTGGGATTCTCCAGGCAAGAGTACTGGAGTCGGTTGCCATTTCTTTCTCCAGAGGATCTTCCCAACCCAGGGATCGAACCTGGGTCTCCTGCATTGCAGGCAGACGCTTTACCGTCTGAGCCACCAGGAAAGCTGGGTCCCCCTCTTGGTGTTAATTTTAATTTATTTATTTCATTCTGTGTCCTTTTCCCATATTTTGTAATAAAATAACACTTCAATGACTTCTTATTAATACTTATAAAACTGCTATCTTTTAATTGTTAAAAAAAAATGGAAGTATTACCCATATTTTAATCTGGAAGTTAAGCTATTTTAAAAATACTTTATTTCTCTGATTACTATTAACCTAGATAAGAGGTTAGCAAATGCAGTCACTTGGCCTAGTTACAGAGTTTTAACGTACACAATCATGTCCTTTTGTGTACCTATCTTCTGTGGCGGCTTCCACACTGAAAGAGCTGAATCAAATTGTTACAACAGAGATGTCTGGCTGGTAAAGACTAAAATGTCTATCACCTGGATTTTTACAGAAAGAAAAACAAAATCAGTGATGCCTAGATATAGTATCTTTTATTTAAACATTTGTGTTTATTTCTGTAAACTATCTATTTATACTGTTTCCTGGTGGTGGTTGTTCGCTAAATTGTGTCTCATTCTTGAGACTTCACAGACTATAGCCAACCAGGTTCCTCTGTCCATGGAATTCTCCAGGCAAGAATACAGGTATAGGTTACCAATTCGTTCTCCAGGGGATCTTCCTGACCCAGGCATTGAACCTGCATCCCCTCCATTTCAAGCATATTCTTTACCACGGAGCCACCAGGGATTATACTGTTTGCTCATTTTTAATTGGGATTATTACCCTTTTCTTATTGATTCATAGAAACCAGTGTTTTGTTAAATACGTTACAAGTATTTTCTCCTCATATATTCGTTTTATTTTTAAGCATTTGCTTTAGGTAATTTTTTAAAACTATAATGTGAGTTTTTGACATAGTGAAGTAAAACAATGTTTAATTTTTCCATCATTTCTATGTTATGTGTGTTTGTTAGGAAAATCTTCCCACAAATTAAGTGATATATTATGTGACCACATTATTCTTTTTTTTTCTGTAATTTGCAAGTTGTATTTTATCGATACTGTTGTGTGTACAGTGTGGGGTAGAAATACAGATTTATTTACTTTAAAATAAAGTTCAGTTACCACAACACTATATGCTAAATGCTTTTCTTTCCACAGTAATTTAATGGTGAATGTTAAATCCTAACTACTTGTTAATTGCTACTTATTAATATATCAACACATCAATAATGGAGTCTTCATTTTCACTGCTAGATAGACTGTCAAATAACTTTGCTAAGTCAAACAAAATACTCTTTTCCTGATTTGTTGTTAACTGCACTGAATTAAAACTCAGGAGTTTGCAATATTAAATGCTCTGATTAGGATCACAATATTACTTATTCAATATTATTTAAGACTTTCAAAAATGTTTTATATTTTTCTAGGTCTTAAATTTGGACAATTTCTAATATTTTTTAGAGTCTGTATCTATTTTAAATCTGTCTCTTATACACATCTAGATGTGTATAAGAGACAGAGGCTACTCAAGTCTTTGAGACTCTGCTTATCTCTCTGACACTTCATTCTTGCTGATAGAAACACAACTTACATCTATGGGATTTTCTTTTTGCAAGCTCTATAGTGTATTCATATTTCTCTAAGCAATCTAAGTTTCCTTTTACCCTAATGATGTGCATATGAACATGTGTGGAAGTTTTTTGTTTTTTTTTATGAATTTATATGTTCATTCTCTTGGGTGAATACCTAGGAGTGGACTTGCTGGGTCACATGGTATGCCAGTTATCAATTTATTGTCTCCTGGCTCCAAATTCACCTTGCATTGTAAAAATTTCTCTATTAAAATTGAATCTTGAACTTTCAATTTTTTTTTTCTGCCTGTTGCCATGAGTCTCAGCTTTGTTAAGCAGAAATGCTGGAAAATATCATAGAGAGAAGTTTTCTTTCAGAACTATATTTGATTTAAATTAACCACTGAAAATTAAGAATTTAAGGTGTTATTCCATCATTTACCAGTATTTCTTCTATTAAACATTAAGCAAAGCCATCCATACCATCAGTTAACAAAACAATTTTGATGTGCAGATATCTTTTCAACCTCCAAATATATTGCTTAATGCTCATAACAACCCTATGAAGTATAATTACTATTGTTTTCCTCACTATCCAGATGAGCAAACCTGCACCTGAAATCATATATCTAGTAGAGATTGGACAGTGGTTTGACCCAGATTACCCTGGTACCTGTCTGTACCAGCATGGCCTTAAGTGCTGGGCAAGTATTGACTTCATTCTCAACCAGTCCCACCAAGTAGGTGCTGTAATTGTTCTATTTGCAGATATTAGATCGTAAGTGATGGAACTTGGAATATAAGTGTCATGACCTTTGCCTCCCTTGTTCACACCTGTGTCACCAGTGTCTGGGAAGAGAACAGGTCATCAGTAAGTAATGTGGAAGGAGTAATTGAAAACAATGGTCAAAAGCTGATGGTTTCTTCCTTGTCATTTTCCCAGCATTCTGGGTGTGACAAAGGGGAGGTAACATTCAGAATGCTTCCCTGTATAATAATACCTTTTTTCCTTTCCTCTGTTTCTCTGTAGAAAATAATGGGCTTCTTCATGGCTTGTTGTTCTTCAAGGCATTTGACCTGTTTGATGTTCATCACTTTGGAAAGGGAATTACATTTTATTTTGCATGTATTTTAAAATTTGAGTTCAGTTTATCAAATACCATTATTTCATGTACTGAAGGTAGGGAATCTGACTTAAATGGTCTCAGTGTATGCAGTATGTAGTTAAATTTCACATATGGGTGGCTTAGCTGGAAAAACAAAAGGAACACCTATCCAGATGATAGTAGAATTATTTTTCATTAAAGCAGTATAAGGGGGGAACTTTTATCCAGAGGTAACTTCTCCTGTTGTTTATTTAATAGGCCAGGACTACTTTTCCATCTTTTGATCTTCATGTCTGAGGACCAGTCTTCTTTTCTTCTAGTATCCTCTATACCTGAAAATCACCTAATTTTTGGAAGCTGAGAATGTTCTGTTGCCTCTTTTGACACTTGGGTAGTTGACTTGCAGAAGGTATAAATGACTGAAATGTTTGACATTGTCAAATAACTCCTATTTCTTGGATTTCAACAGATACATTAGATTGTTAGACTTCAGTGATATTTGTTATGTATATATCATTTTAATGTATGTTCCTAATACATGTATGTACACACATATGTATAATAGGTGATGTTATTTCAAATGGATCAGAAGGAAAAGGATATAAGTCATCTTTTCAAAAGTTATGTTCATTTATTTTGAAGTGATTGGGTATAAAATTAAACTTTTTACATCTAAGAAACCATAAAACAGTCAGGCAATTAGGTGGTCCTTGCTGACATAACTGCATTATGAAAATGAGCACATAATTAGAGGGGAAAACCAAAAACTATTGAGAAGTTGGCTCTTTTTCTTATAGTTTGGGTGCCAGCATCTAATCAGAAATGTTTGAGAGTGATACTCCATGTGCTTGAGAATGACACTCCATGTGATTTCTAAGATGTAATATTTTGATTATAAAATAGAAACCAAGCAATGGATTGATTTGTTGGCAATGGAAATAAATAGCACAAACTTGAAAGAGAAATGTGAGAAATTTTATGCTGAAATGCAATAAGTATGGGAAAGCTACCCTGCCCAGAAAGAAAGAATGCTTTTGTTCTCAGAACCAGAAGTCTTAACACTATAATTTCAGTACCCTGAAAAGATGCATACACTTAAAAAAATGGCTCCAAACCCCATTGAAGAGTAGGTGTGCCTTGTAAATTCCTAGAGACAAGAAAAGATGAACAGCATTCAGAGAAGCTATAATAGGCATATTAATTATTCTGTGTTCAGAAAGTAATATTTTATTTATTCTTAGTATTTCAACAGTATGGGGAAAGACCCTGATGCTGGGAATGATTGGAGGCAAGAGGAGAAGGGGATGACAGAAGATGAGATGGTTGGATGGCATCACTGACTCAATGGACATGAGTTTGAGTAAACTCTGAGAGTTGGTGATGGACAGGGAGACCTGGCATGCTGCAGTGCATGGAGCCTCAGTCGGACACAACTGAGTGACTGAACTGAACTGAATTCCTAGTATAATGGCTTTTTTTTTTTATATATACACATAAAATATTAAATTTTCAAAATTTTGAGTGGGGGTTTTAGTATAGTTATGTAATGCTATCCAATTTTCCATTTAAAACAAATAAAAATAGTCTCCCAAATAACATTTTCACACATAGCCTGTCAGTTTAAGCCAGAAACCTCTATACATTCCTCCCTTCTGAGTTTTAATCTTCTGTTCAAGTCACTTACTTAACATATTTACACTCAAATTTGTAATGTAAGCTCATAACATTTCTTTTTAAAATCTTATCCTTTACAGTCTAGATTAAGAATGATAGCTTCTCACATAATTAATTACCCACAGAGAGCTATCTTTGCTGTTATTCTCTTATCAATCACAGAGTCACATATATTATATAATCTTTTCATTTTTCATATCTTCCATGACTTTCCTACCACAACTGATTTAATTCAGTTTCTTATTATAACTTGAACACTATTGGTGGTCTCTCACCTTTCTCCCAGTCTTGACTTAGTAATATGTCCAAATGCAAGTTTGATCATGGGACTTTCTTTCCCAAAGAATTATTGAACCTAAATTTAGATTTCTTAATAAATCAATTCAAAATTTAATACCTGATATCTCTTCCTAGCTCCTATTACACTGGTACATAATATGTATACATTATTCCAGCATGCTAAGCTTTAAAATTCTCAGAATGTGTTATAATTTCTCAAATCTCTGGATTATTACATGGCAGCTCCTTTGGTGCAATAGCCCTTTGAGTTTCCTTGAGTAATTAAACTCTGCTCCTGTGGATTTCACTTAACGTTGCAATAATCCTCATATGTTTTTCCTATCTACTTATTTTTTAAGGTTTGATGTCTATTTTAAAGAGCCAATATCACATAGTGATAGATCTATTGAAGTGTTTATGAAGGTGTATCTATTTCAATTTTCTGTTAAAATGTTTTCCCCCATTTGATCATCTTTAAGAATATCCAGTTTTAAAAGACTTTTAAATCCTGGCATTTAACAAAATATATTTCACATAGTGTCACATTTTGAAAATATTCTTTTGATGAATAATCTGAAAAGGCTTGCAGACATAATAGCATAATACAGCACATCAAATGTATAGTCATATTTTCATCTCATGCACCAAAATAACAAGGTTTGTTTAATGTGTCCTAATACATGCCCTCTACTATATTTAGTCACTATTAAACAGTTAGACTTTAAAATAATCCTCCATAGACAAGATAAATAGGACACTGAAAGACTCCTGTAGGGCACTAAGGTGCCATAAAATAGATTAAATGAGAGACAAACTTTCAAAGAATGTAGAAGGTGAAGGACAGTACCAAGTTTTGTAAAGGAAAAATATTCTAGTTTATTCCTCACAATATGTTCCCTGGACACAACAAAAATCTGAAGCCTGTTCTATGTATTGGGGAGAAAGAAATCGAAACTATAGGCTTAGAGGAATATAGATGTAAACAAATAACATAGTGATGTTTATTTTAAAACACAGTTTTCATCCTTTTTGTTGGGTTTTTGATCCCACCACTAAGATATTAAAAGTGGTCATTGACAACCTTTCAGCAACTCACCTCCAATCACATAACTCATGAATGTAAGAACAACAACAACAACAACAACAACAACAACTGTTGTGTGGTATAGATTAAAAATAAGTGTAATAAATAAACCAGTGAATGTTAAAATCAGAAGAGCAAATAATTTTTCAGTATTTTGTATCTCAACTCACTGATCTTTTTTACATGCTCCATGTACTGAGGTAATAGAAAAAAATAATTTTAGGCTAACCATATAAAACTCAATAGAGACAGATGTAATAATGTTAAAATATTTTTATATTCTTAAGGTTATATTTAGCTGTGAAGACAAAAAAAATTTAATTGAGAGATAAGCAGGTAGAAGTTTCTCATTTACACAAGCTCAGAGGCCAAGTAACCTCTTCTGTGTGTTGGCACCTTGACACCCAGGGACACAGGGTCCTTCTCCTCTCTTCTTCCACTCAGCAAGACTTCATGTGTACCTTCATCAGGTAGCATTGAGGACTGGAAATTGGAAGATTTTGGTGTTGCTGTTGCTGTGATTTTTGTGTTTATTTTTTTTTATAAGTTTTTTTGGCCACATGCAACATTAAAAATCAAGGACTATGCTTTTATGAAGATGGAAATAATGGGTATTGAGAGATAAATGGGATTTAAGTTCTCTTAAAGCAAGCATCTGCTTTTTTTCAGCATTAAATTCTTTGCAGCCAAAGATAGAGAAGCTCTATAAAGTCAGCAAAAAACAAGACAGGCAGCTGACTGTGGCTCAGATCACAAAATCCTTATTGCCAAATTCAGACGTAAATTGAAGAAAGTAGGGAAAACCACTAAACCATTCAGATATGACCTAAATCAACTCCCTTACAATAATACAGTTAAGTTCTGTTCAGTTGCTCATCATGTCTGACTTTTAGTGACCCAATGGACTGCAGCACACCAGGCTTCCCTGTCCTACACCAATTCCCAGAGTTTACTCAAACTCATGGCCATTGAGTCGGTGATGCTCTCCATTCATCTCATCATCTTCCAATTACACAGTGTAAGTGAAAAACAGATACAAAGGATTAGATCTGATAGACAGTGTGCCTGAAGAACTATGGATGGAGGTTCATGACATTGTACAGGAGGCAATGATCAAGAACATTCCTAAGAAAAAGAAGTGCTAAAAAGCAAAATGGCTGTCCGAGGAGGCCTTACAAATAGCTAAGAAAAGAAAAGAAGTGAAAGGCAAATAAGAAAAGGAAAGATATACACATTTGAATGCAGAATTTCAAAGAAAAGCAAGGAGAGATAAGAAAGCCTTCCTCAGTGATCAATGCAAAGAAATAGAGGAAAACAATAGAATGGGAAAGACTAGAGATCTCTTCAGGAAAATTATAGACACAAAAGGAACATTTCATGCAAAGATGGGCACAATAAAAGACAGAAATGGTATTGACCTAAGAGAAGCAGAAGATATTAAGAAGAGGTGACAAGAATACATAGAATAGCAATACAAAAAATTTTCTTCATGACCCAGATAACCACGATGATGTGATCTTAGACACAAAGGGAACATTTCATGCAAAGATGGGCACAATAAAAGACAGAAATGGTATTGACCTAAGAGAAGCAGAAGATATTAAGAAGAGGTGACAAGAATACATAGAATAGCAATACAAAAAATTTTCTTCATGACCCAGATAACCACGATGATGTGATCACTCACCTAGAGCCAGACATCCTGAAATGTGAAGTCAAGTGGGCCATAGGAAATATCACTGCAAGCAAAGCTAGTGGAGGTGATGGAATTCCAGTTGAGCTATTTCAAATCCTGAAAGATGATGCTGGGAAAGCACTCAATATCTCAGCAAATTTGGAAAACTCAGTAGTGGCCACAGGACTGGAAAAGATCAGTTTTCATTCCAGTCCCAAAGAAAGGCAATACCAAAGACTTTTCACACTACCGCACAGTTGCACTCATCTCACATGATAGCAAAGTAATGCTCAGAATCCTCCAGGCCAGGCTTCAACAGTATATGGATGAAACACAAGCTAGAATCAAGATTGCCAGGAGAAATATCAGTAAGCTCAAATATGCGGATGACACCACCCTTATAGCAGAAAATGAAGAGGAACTAAAGAGCCCCTTGATGAAAGTGAAAGAGGAGAGTGAAAAAGTTGGCTTAAAACTCAAATACAGAATGCTTGGAGCTGGTACACTGGGATGACCCAGAGGGATGGTATGGGGAGGGAGGTGTGAGGGGGGTTCAGATTGGGAATACATGTACACCTGTGGCAGATTCATGTTGATGTATGGCAAAACCAATACAATATTGTAAAGTAAAAAAAAATAATAATAATGATAATACTTTTTTAAAAACTCAACATTCAGAAAACTGAGATCATGGCATCTGGTCCATCACTTCATGGCAAATAGATGAGGTAACAATGGAAACAGTAAGAGACTTTATTTTCTTGGGCTCCAAAATCAATGTAGATGGTGACTGCAGCCATGAAATTAAAAGACGCTTGCTCCTTGGAAGAAAAGCTATGACCAACCTAGACAGCATATTAAAAAATCAGAGACATTACTTTGCCAACAAAGGTCCATCTAGTCAAAGCTATGATTTTTCCAGTAGTCATGTATGGATGTGAGAGTTGGACTTAAAGAAAGGTGAGCACTGAAGAATTGATGTTTTTGAACTGTGGTCTTGGAGAAGACTCTTGAGAGTCCCTTGGACTACAAGGAGATCCCGCCAGTCAATTATAAGGAAATATGTCCTGAATATTTATTGGCAAAACTGATGCTGAAGCTCCAATACTGTGCCCACATGATGCAAAGAACTGAGTCATGGAAAAGACCCTGATGCTGGGAAAGATTGAAGGCAGGAGGAGCAGGGGATGACAGAGGATTTGATGGTTGGATGGCTTCACCAACTCAATGAGCATGAGTTGAGTAAGCTCTGGGAGTTGGTGATGGACAAGGAGGCTTGGCGTGCTGCAGTCATGGTGTCGCAAAGAGTTGGACATGACTCAGTAACTGAACTGAACTGAACTAAAAGCAAGCATGTTCTTTCCCTCTGAGTTCATACCTCCGTCACCTTCTTTTCTGTAAAATGATCATTTGTTTGGCTCTAGGTGGAGATATGTGGCTTAGTAACTTTATAAGGGTGAGACAATGTTTTTGATTACTATGGATCTTTGCAGAATTTTCCTGCAAATTGGTGGTTCCAGATGGTCTCCTGAAATTGTAGTTACCAAGATGCAAGGAATATCTTTTGGCTACTCTGCTAAGTTTCAGTTCAGTTCAGTCACTCACTCATGTCTAACTCTTCAAAGCTTTGGACTGCAGCACACCAGGCTTCCCTGTCCATCACCAACACCTGGAGCTTACTCAAACTCATATGCATTGAGTTGGTGATGCCATCCAACCATCTTATCCTCTGTCATCCCCTTCTCTTCCTGCCTTCAATCTTTCCCAGCATCAGAGTCTTTTCCAGTGAGTCAGTTCTTCGCATTTGGTGGCCAGAGTATCAGAGTTTCAGCTTCAGCATCAGTCCTTCCAATGAATATTTAGGAATGATTTCCTTTAGGCTGACTGGTTTGAATCTTCTTGCTGTCCAAGGAACTCTCGAGATTCTTCTCCAACACCACAGTTCAAAAGCATCAATTTTTTGGTGCTCAGTTTTCCTAATACTCCAACTCTCACATCCCTACATGACTACTGAAAAAACCACATCTTTGACTAGATGGACCTTTGTCATCAAAGTAAGCTGCTAAGTGTCAACTGGTCTAATATAGACATAGTTTCTCCAGAATTGACTGAGCTTGGGCTATGATTTCAACCAAGTTTGAGCTTGTGTCAGTCATACTTCTTCAACCCATCAAGCTAGGAGAGTATCTTTCCCTGGCTGGAAACATATTATGAAAAATAAATAAATTAATGTCCTCTATCACATTCCAAGTTTCTACTTATTGATGTATTAATAAGGTGAAAGATTTCAATGGAGATAACAAATTTCATCTCACTATGGAATATCAGATACTTTGTTGTAGTCAGTATATACTTTCTCTTAAGCCTACAAACCCAGAGGTTAAAAAAATAGATGCTTTTAAAAGGAGACTACAATGTACTAATTTAATATTTATGAAGTTTGTACCTGATAAATATTAATGGAATAACTATAAATACAAGGGCTAATTAAAATGTCATCTTTTGTATATCAAATGGACTATTTTTTTCATACTTTATCAATTTTCTTCAAACTGCCTTCTAATATCAAGCTATTTTTAATTATCCCTTGGGAATTATGAAAAGTTATCTAATAAAAAGCAGATTCTCAGGAAAGAAAGATAGCCATATATATAAATTTTTATTCAAGCTTTTATCTTTTTCTCTAAAGTGGTCTTTTCAAAATGTCACATTCTTAAACTGTATTTTTAACAACTGTGCATGTGTTAGCTTATTAAAGAAATATAAAGCATAAAATGTTAACATATAAGGAGGTTAGTAGAAGTCCATGCATGCATGGTAAGTCACTTCAGTCACGTCTGACTTTTTGCGACCCAATGAGTGGTAGTTTGCCAGGCTTCTCTGTCCATGGGATTCTCCAGGCAAGAATACTGGAGTGGGTTCCCATGCCCTTCTCCAGGGGATCTCCCCAACTCAGAGAGTGAACCAGTGTCTGTTCAGTCCAATCGCTCAGTCGTGTCCGACTCTTTGCGACCCCATGAATCCCAGCACGCCAGGCCTCCCTGTCCATCACCATCTCCTGGAGTTCACTAAGACTCACGTCCATCAAGTCTGTGATGCCATCCAGCCATCTCATCCTCGGTCGTCCCCTTCTCCTCCTGCCCCCAATCCCTCCCAGCATCAGGGTCTTTTCCAATGAGTCAACTCTTCGCATCAGGTGGCCAAAGTACTGGAGCTTCAGCTTTAACATCATTCCCTCCAAAGAAATCCCAGGGCTGATCTTCAGAATGTACTGGCTGGATCTCCTTGCAGTCCAAGGGACTCTCAAGAGTCTTCTCCAACACCACACTTCAAAAGCATCAATTCTTCGGTGCTCTGCCTTCTTCACAGTCCAACTCTCACATCCATACATGACCACAGGAAAAACCATAGCCTTGACTAGATGGACCTTAGTCGGCAGAGTAATGTCTCTGCTTTTGAATATGCTGTCTAGGTTGGTCATAACTTTTCTTCCAAGGAGTAAGCGTCTTTTAATTTCATGGCTGCAGTCACCATCTGCAGTGATTTTGGAGCCCAAAAAATAAAGTCTGACACTGTTTCTACTGTTTTCCCATCTATTTCCCATGAAGTGATGGGACCAGATGCCATGATCTTCGTTTTCTGAATTTTGAGCTTTAAGCCAACTTTTTCGCTCTCCTCTTTCACTTTCATCAAGAGGCTCCTCTTCACTTTCTGCCATAAGGGTGATGTCATCTACATATCTGAGGTTATTGATATTTCTCCCGGCAATCTGTTAGGTCTCTTTTATTGGCAAGCGAGTACTTTACCACTAGCGCTACCTTGAACATCCCGTTCCCCATTGATAGCACTCATGCACATAGGCACAGACATAGACATGTAAATATGAACTTATTGATGTTTGTGGACCCATTTACATCTGATGTGTCTAAATGAAGATTGTGAGGATATTTTAAGAACTATGCTTTTTCATCTTTTATATTTACAAAATTCACAATCTAAAATGACATAATCATATACAGAGAAAGGTGGTATTAATAAATGTGTAAAAGGAAATTGGCATAAACAAACCATAAATGAAGATTAATTTAGGAAAGTTTCCTGGGTGCCAATATGGAAATTAGAGTAAAAACTTAGAAAAACATGTTTGTGTTTTAGGATGAGTAATTTCTTTGAATCTGTTACATATGTTTAAAGATTCATAAATATTTAACCACAATATATTTTAGCAGAATTTTTTTTTTTTTACATTCTGCTTTTAACACATTCATTATTTCATATATTCTGAAGGATTATGTTGTCATACATCTTTATCTTCTTAGATTAAATATTGAATGTTTTGATTTCAATATAACTTGATTATTAAACACAAAAGTTATTTGACAACACTCATTGACTCAGTTGTAAAGAATCCGCCTACAAAGCAGAAAACCTGGGTTCAACCCCTGGGTCAGGAATATCCCTTGGAGAAGGCAATGGCAACTTACTCCAGTATTTTTGCTTGAGTAATACCATGGAGAGAGTGCCTGGCAGGCTACAGTCCATGGGGTCACAAATGAGTCAGATACAATTGACTTAAGCAACTAAACAAAACAATGACTGTTTTAGTTTAACCTTATGTCATATATGATTTGCAGATATTTCCTCCATTCTAAAACTTTCCTTTTCATTGTGTTTAGTGTTTCTTTTCCTGTGCAGAAGCATTTTAAGTTTGATGTAATCCCACTTGATTTTTGCTTTTGTTGCTTGTGCTTTTGGTGTTAATCCAAAGAATTATTGCCTGGACAAATGTAGGGGACTTCTTCCCTGTGTTTTCTCCTAGGAATTTTATAGCAACAGGTCTTATGTTTAAACATGTAATGCATTTTGAGTTAATTTTTGTGAGTAATATAGGACAGGGATTTTTTCTACATGTGGTTATTCTTTTTATCCCAACACGGTAAGAGACTAGTATTTCCCCACTAGATGATACTGGCTCTCTTATCAAATTGGACTTGACTTTGCACGTGTGGCTTATATATGGGCTATCTATTCTGCTCCATTGGTCTATGTGGTGTTTATTTGTATGCCAGTGCCATATTGTTTCAATTACTATAGCTTTGTACTATAGTTTGAAATCAGAATTGTGATGCCTCTGGCTTTGTTCTTTCTCAGTATTCCTTTGGCTACTCAGAATCTTTTATAGTTTTATAAGAATTTTACTATATTTTTGTATTTCTGTGAAGTAATAATGCCTTTAGAATATTGATAATAACTGCATGAAATGGATATTTTTAATATGGACATTTTAACAATATTAATATGTAATGTGGACATTTAAACAATATTACTTCTTACAATCTATGAACTGTCTCTTATACACATCTAGATGTGTATAAGAGACAGTTGTTAGACTTCAGTGATATTTGTTATG